>JAJGRW010002842.1:0-17266 GCA_025461045.1 Carex parvula
TTGCCTAGTACGGCTGCCGAGGTTGCGGTGGCAGATTTTATTTTTGTTGTTATGGGCCGCTCACGAGCCCTTGTCCCATTGATCTGGCCGGATGGTGGAGTTCCGTCGTCTGCTCATGAGGAGACGGATTGACTTATTCTTACGCCTTGCTTGTAGTTTTCTCCTATTTTATATGTTTGGTGATGAATCGTCTTAGAGCAAGGAAAACACATGGAATTAGATATAACCATCGGCTAGCGTGCACTTGCCTACGGGTTAAAGTCTTGTGTGGGCAAAGCTCGATGTCATTAGGCATCGGGTATCTTTGCCCCTCTGATCGCAGTCCTTGTGTTATGTCGCATTTGAGATATAAATCCAATTGGTTGAATTTGGCACGGCACGGGGCGACAAAATTATCCGTATTATACTATATCAATTTGTACACACGGTACCTATTGTACTGGACTCCGGTTGAGTATAATATTCATCCTCATATTTTAATTTTGGGAAATTTCATCATTCTGGCATAATAGGATAATCATATCATGTCATCTATTATATGTATATTTTTCTTTTGTAGTACTATAATAGGTTTTAAATTTTCGCAGCATATGCATTAAAAGTGAATTTCCGATTCTACGTAGATTACAAATTAAAATGTGCTTTGACTTAAGAGGATCCCTGAAGGGATAATACTGGGTCACATACTGGGCGATCATACGCTCATCCCCTCCTTTTTATGGATGTGGGCAGGTACAGAGTCTGACGGTCCGCAGCAGGAGGCGTCAGGAGCTGTCCCCGACGGCCACATCGCCTGATATAGATTAGGGACTTTTGTTTAGGGTTTTGCGAGTCCGATGTTTTTGTTATACACATTGGACTCAATAGATTATGTATCCCTTTGACTAGTAGTGTTTATTTTATCACGAGGTGGATTGTATGGATATTATGTATGTATGTATGTTTATTTGATATTTATGACTCTTGCTTGATCATTTTATTATTGCTTCCGCTGTGTGATTATTATTTATGTTTAGCCTTGTGTGTCATCTCGATTAATTGACACGAGGCGGGGACTGATCACGCCCTAATCCGGAAATTCTGGTTTGGGGTGTGACAGTCACTACCCTAATGAACTCAAACTAGATCATTGAAATTAGATGAAGAGATAATAAATCACAAAAGCATATTCGATACAACAACAAGAAACCATAATCAACAGAAATATATATATCAAAACATCAAGAGTAACAAGGTTTACTGCCTAGCCCTAAGAAAAGGAACTTAGCCGCGGAACGGCATGGTTACAATCACTCCTCTCTTCTCTCTTTAATCAAATCTAACCCTAAGTACAAAGATACCAATTCTATCTGCCCAGGGGCCTTATATAGGAGTGTAGGGACGTGTAGAGGTTGATTGGAGGCTAAGAAATCAATCTGGAAACAGCTGTCGGCAGTTATTTCCCAAGAGACGCCTTCGGATACGGACCGTATCAGGTAATACGGTCCGTAATGAGACCTTGGCGGTTATGGTTGTAACTTCCTGCGCCATCTTCTGAGTCTGTGCTATGTCTGGTCCGTATTAACCAATACGGACCGTAACCAAGACTTGGTTGAAGGCATCGCTGATCCGATTGACCTGATTCTAGCTCCTTTTGACATGAAATAGTCCCAAAACCTGTTTTCTGCAATAAAACATAAAGAAGGGTGACAGTAGCATTTTTCTCTAAATAATTAAACATAAGTGTGAGAAAAATATGCAAAACCTAGGCCAAAACCCTACGTAAATCATCATCATTTTGACTCTGATCAGTAATGTAATGTAATTTAGCGTAATTCAACATAATTTCAAGTAATTTAGTGTATTTTAGTATAAGTGTGCCAATTATATATCAAAAGAAGTTATCTATCAAATAATTTAAACAAAAAAATCAAATTCTCAGAGTTTTTCGCCTTTTCAGTGATTATATCGTCCCTATTTTTTGTAATTTAGCGTAATTTACCGTATTTTGCCGTAATTTACATTAATATGGCGTAATTCAACTAATTTCAAGTAATTTAGCGTATTTTGATATAAATGTGCCAATTATATATCAAAAGAAGTAATCCATCAAATAATTTAGACAAAAAATTCAACTTTTCAATGTTTTTCGCCTTTTCAATGAAGATATTGTCCCTATTCATATGTAATTTAGCATAATTTAGCGTAATTTTTCGTATTTTAGCGTAATTTATTGTAATTTAGCGTAATTTAACTTAATATTGTGTAATTCAACATAATTTCAAGTAATTTAGCGTCTTTTAGTATAAATGGGCTAATTATATATAAAAATAAGTAATCTATCAATAATTTAAACAAAAAAATTCAAAATTTTCAGTGTTTTTTTTTTGCGTTTTCAGTGAAGATATCGTCACTATTCGTATGTAATTTAGCGTAATTTACCTTATTTTAGCGTAATGTAATGTAAATTAGCGTAATTTAACTTAATATAGCGTAATTCAACATAATTTCATGTAATTTAGCGTATTTTAGTATAAATGTGCCAATTATATATCTAAAGAAGTAATCTATCAAATAATTTAAACAAAAAAATTCAAATTTTCAGTGTTTTTCGCCTTTTCAGTGATTATATCTTCCCTATTCATATGTAATTTAGCGTAATTTACCGTAATTTACCGTATTTTAGCGTAATGTAATGTAATTTAGCGTAATTTAACTTAATATAGCGTAATTCAACATAATTTCAAGTAATTTAGCGTATTTTAGTATAAATGTGCCAATTATATATCAAAAGAAGTAATCTATCAAATAATTTAAACAAAAAAATTCAAATTTTCAGTGTTTTTCGCCTTTTCAGTGAAGATATCGTCACTATTCGTATGTAATTTAGCGTAATTTACCGTATTTTAGCGTAATGTAATGTAATTTAGCGTAATTTAACTTAATATAGCGTAATTCAACATAATTTCAAGTAATTTAGCGTATTTTTGTATGAATGTGCCAATTATATATCAAAAGAAGTAATCTATCAAAATTTTAAACAAAAAGTTCAAATTTTCAATGTTTTTCGCCTTTTCAGTGCAGATATGGTCCCTATTCATATGTAATTTAGCATAATTTAGCGTAATTTTTCGTATTTTAGCGTAATTTAATGTAATTTAGCGTAATTTAACTTAATATAGTGTAATTCAACATAATTTCAAGTAATTTAGCGTATTTTAGTATAAATGTGCTAATTATATATCAAAAGAAGTAATCTATCAATAATTTAAACAAAAAAATTCAAATTTTTCAGTGTTTTTCGCCTTTTCAGTGAAGATATCGTCACTATTCGTATGTAATTTTGCGTAATTTACTGTATTTTAGCGTAATGTAATGTAATTTAGCATAATTTAACTTAATATAGCGTAATTCAACATAATTTCAAGTAATTTAGCGTATTTTAGTATAAATGTGCTAATTATATATGAAAAGAAGTAATCTATCAAATAATTTAAACAAAAAAATTCAAATTTTCAGTGTTTTTTGCCTTTACGTGAAGATATCTTCCCTATTCATTTGTAATTTAGCGTAATTTAGCGTAATTTACCGTATTTTAGCGTAATGTAATGTAATTTAGCGTAATTTAACTTAATATAGTGTAATTCAACATAATTTCAAGTAATTTAGCGTATTTTAGTATAAATGTGCTAATTATATATCAAAAAAAGTAATCTATCAAATAATTTAAACAAAAAAATTCAAATTTTCAGTGTTTTTCGCCTTTTCAGTGAAGATATCATCCCTATTCATATGTAATCTAGCGTAATTTACCGTATTTTAGCGTAATGTAATGTAATTTAGCGTAATTTAACTTAATATAGTGTAATTCCACATAATTTCAAGTTATTTTAGCGTATTTTTGTATAAATGTGCTAATTATATGATCAATTTCTCATTCTTTTGCTGAAACTATGCCCTCGTTTGTGGTGATTTTTCTTTTCTTTTTGCCCCCCCCAAGCTTGGAACAAGCTTAGGTTAGAAAGTCGAGGACTTCGTGTTTTGGTGTATGCAAAGCTTCTTTTCTTTTCTAAATTTGGGAGACGAGCTCAAAGGCGCCCAGTTGGACTTATTGCCAGTACTCTTATGTTCTCCATCTTTTCATTTCTTTCATAATTTTTATTTTACGCCTACACCATGTATACACACATCCAATGGTATTCATTCATACCAATGGATATCCCAATCTTTCTTTATTTTAAATCTCCATTTCCCTATTTAAAAGGCACAGTTCAGTTTTAAAATGGTTTTTCGATGCAATTCAAGTTTTTCTTCTCAAGTTCTCAAAACATCCTTTCCTAATCAGTTCTTTTATCAATTGTGGGGTTAGTTCTAATTTTTCAAGGTCATCGCAATTAAAACCAAAAATTTTCATCAAAGTCCCTAATTCAAGCAATCATGCAAATTTTTCACCTATGAATGCAAGGAAAATAAACATGACCTAAATAAAAAGATAATAAATCCTAAAAGTCAAAAGTCTCCCCTCCAAGCTTAGTCTGAGCATTGTCCTCAATGCTTCAAGACTGAAAGATAGAAAAAGATAAATAAAGCAAGGGAAAGAGAAGAACAAACCTGATCAATCGTCAGTGGGATGATCTAGCCACTAAGCGCGGAGCTGCTCCTCAACAGCTGTCATCCGGCTCTGGAGATCATAAAGGGCAGTACCCTGCTCACGTCGCATGTCATACATGAGAGTGTACACATCCTGGATGGTCGGGTCGGGAATCGGCGGTGGATAGGAGGGAGGTGCGGCAGAAGTGGAGGCACGGAACTGAGGTGGAGAGTGGTGTGCCTCGGCCATATGAACATCAGTGGCATGAGGAGAAGGTGGATGCAGCTGAACAGGAGGTGGCGAAGGTGGCTGTGCCTGAGGTCCCGTAAAAAGCCAAGTGCGGTCATCCGCGAATGAAAGAGGTGCTGGAATGGGCAACTCGTAGAGAGTTCCATTCGGCATACGCCAGAAGTACCTGTCGCGGTGGTTGGCTGGGCCTCGTTAGATTTTGATGAAAGTCGCCTGGCGGTAGGCCTTCGCATCCATGAGGATCGGGCCTGTGAAGAGAGAGAGGCCGGCGACCGACACGCCTAGCTGAATAGCAATGTGGGTGACATAGGCGCCGATGGTATTGACGCCACCTATCTTCCTTGCATTCTGGAGATCGAGCCAATGACGAACCATAATGAGCATCAGATCTGGCCGCTCTAACTCCTCGTCGCGACGGAGCATGTGGTCCATCAGAGCGAGGTCCTCGACGTTCGCACGGGCAACTGTCTCGCCGCGTGCGAAGATGGTAACTGTAAGGGCTCGCTGGATGCAGCGAAGAACTGGGTGAGGAATGGCGAGGCCGCGGAAATTGTTGCTCTCGGCTACGTCCATCCCAGAAATTAAGCGCCAGAAGTGGTCCTTGTCCATGCCCACACGAAAATCAAGAGTGGCAGTCTGAGGGTCTGGCGGGAATCCAAACCACTCACGAAGCTGAACAACACCAACCCTTCAAGTCCCGCTTCTCATCCGGAACTTGATGTAAGGCTGGCCCTCAGGGTCCCACTTGAGCTGTAGAGAGGAGAGGAACTCAAGCGTGAGCTCCTGGTAGCAGTCCTGCGCGATACCCCAGAAGACGGGAGTGAATCTGATCCGCCCTGTGAGATAGAGGAACTGCTCGGCAACCCCAATGAGTGGAGGGTGTCGAAGTCGAGCCGACGCGTGTTGTTGAATCTTCTTCGCCGCAGAATCTCAAAGCGGTTGAACATGCGACGGGAGTCGATGGAGAAGTGTGGAGGTGGGTAGTCATCTGCCCTAGCCGTGTAGGCGCTGGATGAGTGATGAGAAGCCGCGGAGTCGTAGTACTCGATGAGGGGTGATTCAGCTGCAGAATGAGAGTGAGAGGAAGTGTGAGAAGAAGATTGAGAAGGAGTACCATTATTTGGCGAGTCAAACGCAGGTTGCGATCCAGAAGGAGAGGGTGCGTGCGCAGGTGGTTGTTGCTGGGCACTGGAAGCTTCCTGCCTTCGTTCTTGCACGTGCTTGGATCGTCGTTCGCGATACATGGTGCTCTGGAGAGGGGTGGACGCGGGCTGCGTAGGCTCTGGTGCAGGTCGCGTGACTCTGACGCGGGGCGCGTGGAAATGCTATGCGGGTCGCGTCGGAAGAACTTAAAGCGCAGCAATGGCAGAAACAGCGGAAGAGAAGGGGAAAAACGGCGGTGTGCTGTGACTCAATGTGGTGGCAGGGCTTGAGAAAGAGAGTGTAGTGCTCGGTGGAGGTCTCGGCTGAGAGAGATACGGCAAAGGGTGGAAAGGACCCGGCGGCAAGGATGTTTGCGGCTAGGGTTTCGGTGATGCGAGGTCTCCACTCGGGTCGCGTTTAAGAAAGAATGAGGGGTCGGGTGTACTGTGGAAGGAGAAGGGTGAAGCGGGGCGGAGTTAAGTAGAGGGGGGTCGCGCCGTTTCAGCCCGTAATGGACGCACCTCTTCAATGTTGCGACGGTTGGCGATGACGCGGGTCGCGTCGTTTCCCGCGCGGGTCGCGTTGGTCTTCAAAGAGGTCGCGTCGCTCAAGCGGATCGCGTCGCTCAAGCGGGTCGCGTGGTATACCGAATCTACAGTTCTCTCTTTTGACTTTCCTAAATGCAAAATAACTAAAAACAAATATGCATGCAAACAACAGAAACGAAAATTATACAGAAAGATTATATGAAATTACTCTAAGTGCAAGAAATTTAAAAAGGACTTGGGTTGCCTCCCAAGAAGCGCTTGTTTTAGGTCTCAAGCTCGACCACTAGGGGTGTTCATCGGTTCGGTTCGGTTAAAACCAAAATAAAATAGGCAAACCAAAGTTTATTTCGGTTTCAAAAATAGAACCGAACCGACTAAAGTAAACATAGCAACCGATTAAAACCGAACCAAAGTAAATTTTGATTTGTTCGGTTAAACCGAACAAACCATTGTTTAGTTGAGATTGTTATAAAACAAGACATTTACAGTTCACAAGTTGAGATTAATACACTGTAAATAATAAATTCAGCAATAATTTGAAACATTGTACCACTATACCACCCATGTACCACACTGTAAAGATTAAATTCACAAGTTGAAACCACTCATGTACCACTCTGTAAAGATTAATACCCATGTACCACTATAAAGATTAAATTCACTGTAAAGATTAATACCCATGTTAAAGAAATCGGTCGGTTCGGTTATTACGGTTTTTAGATATTATAAACCGAACCATATTAAAGAAACCGATCTATATCAAAAATTGAACCGAACCGGACCAATTAAACCGAAAAAACCGAACCATTTGAACCAAACTATTTCGGTTCGGTTAAAAACCAAATAAACCGGCCCCGATGAACACCCCTATCGACCACCTTTCGCTAAGTTTCTGTTGCGGCAGGATCGGAGAGATCCTGAACAAACCGTGGTGGGTACGGATGATCAGCAACATAGTGCTTGAGACGCTGACCATTTACCTTGAATGTTCCACATGCCTCATTGCTAATGTCAATTGCACCAAAGTGGTACACCTTCTTTACCACAAATAGACCAGACCATCTAGACTTGAGTTTACCTGGAAAGAGTCTTAATCTAGAATTAAACAAAAGTACAAGATCACCTTCCTTAAACTCGCGAGGCATGATACGCTTGTCATGGATCTGCTTGGTCTTTTCTTTGTAGATCCTCGCATTCTCATAGGAGTGTAAACGCATCTCCTCCAATTCGTGCAAGTCGAGGATACGCTTTTCTCCAGCTGCAAGCATGTCCATGTTGATGGCTCGCGTCGCCCAAAATGCTTTGTGTTCGATCTCCACAGGGAGGTGGCACGGCTTCCCATACACCAGCTTGAAAGGACTCATCCCAATCGGTGTCTTGAATGCGGTTCGGTACGCCCAAAGTGCATCATTCAACTTTAGCGACCAATCCTTCCTTGTCCTTGCCACAGTCTTTTCCAAAATGGACTTGATTTCCCTGTTAGAGATTTCAGCTTGACCATTAGATTGAGGATGATAAGAAGTGGTTACCTTGTGAGTTACCCCATGACGGCTCAAGAGATTGTCAAATTGGCGGTTGATGAAGTGCTTGCCTCCATCACTGATCACAGCCCGCGGCACTCCAAAGCGCAGAAAAATGATGTCATTGAACAGTCGCTTTACTGCATTCGAGTCTGCTTTTCGACATGCCACTGCTTCGACCCATTTGGACACGTAATCCATGGCAACCAGGATGTACTCATTCCCACAAGATGATGGAAACGGTCCCATGAAATCAATACCCCACACATCGAATACCTCTACCTCAAGAATGGAGTTAAGAGGCATCTCATTGCGCTTGGTGATGTTCCCGGTCCGTTGACACTTGTCACAAGCCATAACTAAGGTCCTTGCATCCCTGAAAAGAGAAGGCCAAAAGAAACCAGATTGCAATACCTTGGTGGCTGTTTTGGAGAACGAAGCGTGTCCCCCATAAGCGGATGAATGGCAATGCTCGAAAATGGAGCGCGTCTCCTCGTATGGCACACAGCGTCGAAAAATGCCATCAACACCTATTTTGAAAAGAAAAGGTTCATCCCAAAAATAATACCTGGCATCTGATCTGATCTTCTTCCTTTGCTGGTAAGACATGGTATCAGGGAACACCCCAGAAGCTAGGTAGTTCACGATGTCAGCATACCAAGGGGTCGGCTGGAAGGCCACGCGGCCCGCGTGGATAGTCATGCGACCCGCATCAGAGGCATCCAGAGCTGAGACTGAGAAGAGATGCTCATCAGGGAATGAGTCATCGATCGGTAATTTGGCTGAGTCTTCCTCCTCGCAACGAAGTCGGGATAGATGGTCAGCAACGGTGTTTTCGACGCCCTTTTTGTCCCTAATTTCAATGTCAAATTCTTGCAAAAGAAGAATCCATCTAATTAAACGAGGTTTAGCATCCTGTTTATTCAACAAATACCTGAGTGCGGCATGATCGGTGTAAACAATTATTTTCGAGCCAACTAGATACGATCTGAACTTGTCAAGAGTGAACACAATTGCAAGAAGCTCCTTCTCGGTGGTTGTGTAGTTCATCTGAGCTGGATCTAGCACCTTGCTAGCATAGTAAATTGCGGACGGCTTCTTGTCCTTCCTTTGCCCAAGAACTGCTCCTACAGCATAGTCGCTCGCGTCGCACATGATCTCGAACGGCAAAGACCAATCAGGTGGTTGCAAAATGGGTGCTGAGATGAGAGCTTCCTTCAAACTACAAAAAGACTTGACACAATCATCAGTGAAAACAAAATCAGAATCTTTAATGAGTAGATTGGTCAACGGTTTCACAATTTTAGAAAAGTCCTTGATAAAGCGGCGATAGAATCCTGCATGACCTAGAAAGCTGCGAACCCCTTTAACACAAGTTGGGATTGCAAGTTTCTCAATCACTTCAATCTTCGCCTTATCAACCTCGATGCCTTTGGAGGTCACAACATGTCCAAGGACAACACCTTCCTGGACCATGAAGTGGCACTTCTCCCAATTCAAAATCAGATTGACATCTTCACATTTCTGCAAAATCTTACAAAGGTTAGTCAAACACGAATCAAAACAAACACCATACACAGAAAAATCGTCCATAAAGACCTCAACCTCATTCTCAATAAAATCAGAAAAGATGGCCATCATGGCTCTCTGAAAGGTTGCCGGTGCATTACAAAGACCAAAGGGCATCCTACGATATGCAAATGTACCATATGGACAAGTAAAAGTGGTCTTTTCTTGGTCTTGTGGGTGAATGGGTATTTGAAAGAAACCAGAATAACCATCAAGATAACAAAAATAAGAGTGATTAGCAAGCCTTTCTAGGAGTTGGTCGACAAACGGCAACGGAAAGTGATCCTTGCGTGTGGCTGCATTGAGCTTCCTGTAGTCGATACACATCCTGTATCCATTAACTACACGTGTTTGGATGAGCTCATTCTTCTCATTCTTCACCACAGTCGCACCTCCTTTCTTTGGCACCACATGGACTGGGCTCACCCATTTGCTGTCAGAAATCGGGTAGATAATACCTGCATCAAGAAGTTTAAGTATTTCTTTTTTCACTACCTCTTTCAGATTTTTGGTTGAGTCGTCGCTGGTGTTCAACTTATGGCTTGTGATCATCTTCAAGTAAGATTCTGTGTGAACAGATGGATGGGTAGATTCATTTCAGATCCTTGATCGAGTACCCAATCGAGCCTTTGTGAATCTTCAGCTTCTCCAAAAGTTTGGCTGTCTGATCGGGGTTTAAACTTGCATTCACAATCACAGGAAAAGAGTTATCTGGACCGAGGAATTCATACCTGAGGTTGGCTGGAAGAGGCTTGAGTTCAGGAGTTGGGTTCTCAGTTTGGGTCTTGACGCGGTCCGCGTCTGGTGCACTCGGCTCGCGTGCGGACCTCGCGTCGGTCTCATCCGACCCGCTTCCTTCAGTTTCCAGGTCCTCTGGCTGTGGCACGCGGCCCGCGTGTGATTCATCCGGCCCGCGTCCAAATTCCTCATAGTCGTCTGACTTCATGTCTGCTGCAAAAACTAATTCTGTCTCGCTTTGTTCAACCTGCAACTCAGACAAATAGTTAGTGTGTTCATTCATGCGCTCATTAATCTGTTCAAGAAAGTAATCCTCTGCCAAATCTGTTAAACATTCTTCGATCACATCTACTCGAAAACAAGATTCGGTTGAAGGATACTTCATAGCACGATCAATCTGAAATTGCACTTTTTCATCTCCAATGTTCAACGTTAGTGTTCCGTGAGACACATCAATTATTGCACCTGCAGTTCTGAGAAAAGGTCGTCCCAGAATAATGGGGACTTCCTTATCCTCTTCCATTTCCATAACAAAATCAGTAGGTACATAGAACTTACCAACCTGAACCGGTACATCTTCCACTATGCCAAGCGGAAGTCTTACCGATGAATCTGCTAGCTGTAAAGTCATTCGCGTAGGTTTGAGCTCACCTACTCCCATTCGATCATAGATTGTGCGTGGCATGAGACTCACGCTAGCTCCCAAGTCGCATAGAGCCTTCTTGATCGTGGCTTTCCCTATAGTACAAGGAATAGAAAACTTACCAGGGTCTTCCAATTTGGGTGGTAGCTCGTTGCTCAGAATGGCACTGCACTGCTCTGTCAGTTTCACCGTCTCGTGCCCCCCCAAGCTTCGCTTGTTGGATAAGATGTCTTTCAAGAACTTGGCATAGGTGGGCATTTGAGTCAAAGATTCGGTGAATGGAATGGTAATGTGCAGTTGTTTGAGAACATCGATGAATTTCACGAATTGTGCATTCAGTCTGGTCTCAGCTAGTCTTTGTGGAAAGGGTACAGGTGGCCTGTATGGTGGAGGTTTCTCGGCCCCTGACTTCTTCTGACTTTCGGGTTCTTTCGATGCGGCCCGCGTGTTAGTGACGCGGGTCACGTTCACAGGTTCTCCAGGTGTGACTGCCGGTCGAGTCAATTCGACGCGGCTCGGGTTCTCTTCTTCAGGTGGTGACACAGGTCGCGTGTCATTGGTGCGGCCCACGTGCTGTGCGGTCTGGTCTGTTGGCTTGGCTGATCCTTCGTATTGGGTTCCACTTCGCAGTGTGACCGTCTTAGCTTCTCCTCTGGGGTTGATCTCTGGCTAGCTGGGTAGCTTACCAGGTTGTGGTTGGCTTGGATCGGCTTTGTACCCCAATTGCTCCATCATCTGATTCTGAGCAGTCAGTTGAGCATTCATTGTTTGCATTTGCTCAAACAACCTCTGGTTCATCTTTCCTTGCTCATGCATGAAATCACTCACAGCGGGAGCAATATATGGCTTGGAAGATCCGGATTGGGCTGCTCTGTTGTTCTGGTTGTTGAAGGATGCATTGTGGTAAAAGTTTCGGTTGTTGTTGTTGCCAGAGGGGTTGTTGAAAGAGTTGTTGTAGGAGGGGTTTGAGCCACTGTTGAAAGGTGCTGGGTTGTTTTGCTTCCACCTCCAGTTTTGTTGCTCAACTGGATCCTTGGAGTAGGTTCGGTTGAATAGAGGTTTTGGGAAGTAGGATGGCTCGCTGTTGAGAGAATTCACGTGTTCGAGCTCGTCATCATCCCTTTGCGTCAATGGACAGTGTTCATAGGAATGTCCCTCCCACACATGGCACATGACTCCGGCTGTGATGGATGGCTACCAACAGATTTCACACTCATTTTGTCGAAAGCCTTCTGCATGTCTTCCATCTTGGCAGTCAGAGCTGTGATCGGATCGACTTCGAATCGGCCGCCTCCTCCAGGTCTGGAATTGTCGCGGTCGGACCACTGTTGGTTTTGAGCCATGTTGTCGATCAAGTTCATTGCCTCAAGAGGTTCTCTTGACATCAAAGCTCCACCTGCAACAGCATCAACAGAAGTACGAGTGCTCTCTGTCAAACCATCATAAAAAGTATGAATCAATAACCAGTCAGGTATACCATAGTGTGGACAAGAATACTGCAACTCCCTAAACCTTTCCCATGCTTCGTTTAGGGGTTCATCAGACCTTTGCCTAAAACTGGTCAGTTGGGTTCTTACCTTGGCAGTTCTCTTATGTAGGAAAAACCTAGTCAGAAATGAGTTGGACAATTCCCTCCAGTTGGTAATTGAATCCCTTGGTAGTGACCCTAACCATTTTTTGGCCTTGTCCCTAAGAGTGAAAGGAAATAAAGCAAGTCTGATATAATCATTAGTTGCGCCATTTGTTCTAATGGTAGTGCAACATTCAAGAAAAGTTTGGAGGTGAGAGTGTGGATCCTCATGATCCAACCCATGAAAATTGTTTTGCTGCACAATGTTAACAACGCCCGGATTGAAGTTCGGTTGTTGTCCTGGAATTTACGACAGTCTGATTGCTCCTCTCACGTCTCCAGCCCTTAGCACATTGAACTCTCGCAATGTCCTTGGCACGATGTCCTCTTGGTACTCATCATCAGTCAGATTCTCGGCCCGTTCCTCGTCTCCGTTGTTGCTCATTGCTGCTCTGCTGGAATGTCCCTGTCTGTCTGGATCAGTTTGTACGGACCGCGTGTCTTGTATACGGGTCTCGTGAGGAGGTGTTCCAGCTGGAGCTGAGTGCACAGATCTTGTGTCGGTTTCGAGAAGAGGTACGCGGTCAGCGTGCAAATCTATGCGGGTCGCGTCAGGTATCGGTCCTCTGCTCCTAAGATGGTAATCGCCCGTAGGAGGTGGTATAAAGCCAGTGTGTTCCTGAAAGAGAGAAAAAATAAAATAAAAGATACAGATTAAAATCTAGATTAATTAAAATAAGCAAAAATCCAGAAAAGATAAATGATGCCGTCCCCAGCAACGGCGCCAAAAACTTGTTCAGCACAAAAGTGTATCACAAAGTTTCACTATAGCAAGTTGTAGCTTTTAACCTTGATTTAACTTCCGACTAAGATTGCAAGTGCACAATCCTGTCGTATAGTCTAGTCAGGTATCGATCCACAGGACGGTTCAAAATCAAATCTGGAACTCTACTTAAATCAATTAGGTACTAGAAGTTGGAAAAGGTTGGTTTGGTTTATTTAATTTCCTAAATTCAATAACAGAAGTAATTAAAATAACAGAAAGTAAAAGTTTGGTTTTATCAGATAGAGAAAAGCGTTTCCAGGGTTTTCGATTTCATTATCAACTCTGCCTCTCGGTACCCATACTACCCGCGTACTTTCATACGCGATCCGCACAGAACACGCGACCCACGTACTCTCATACGCGGCCCGCGTGGACCTCGAGTGAATGTAGCAGTTGCCTGTTTTTGCGTTGTTCTTTAGTGTAAGGATTTATTGACCGAACCTAATGTTCCTAAACCTCAACTCTCGTTTGTTTGGCTTAATAAACCTGGTATCGAAAATGCAATTTCACCTTCTTAGGTTTTTAATCTAAGTTAATTGTCTGGTTTACTAAAGGTAACCACTACCTCTCGATAAGTGGAAAAGTTCACCTCTCGGTTACTTTTTGGTCTCGCCTCGCGGCTCGTAAACCTACCTCAAATACTAAGTTTGGTTGAGAGAAACATCAGGGCCAAATTACAAGAAAGATGCTATAGACATCTAACAGTAGACAATCAAGAATTATTCAATCAACTTCAACAAAGCAATCAAAATACTACTCAAACAATTAAACACTAACATTCAATACAGATTCAAACAACATGCATACAAAACAAAGTATCAAACTACATCGTATCCCTAGAAACAAAGAAAACTACTCACACATAGTCAAAGAACAAATAACACAAATGATAGATGAAATAGTCATGACAAAACCCGAAATACAAAGAAGATCCGTGAAGAACTTTCGTCTTTCACTTCTCAACTTCGTCTCCAAGCTAGCCGTCAAAGCCCAAACCCTAGAATCTGTCTCTCGCTCTATAGAAATGAGAATAATGAATAGAATGAACTCCCTGTAGCAAGGAATCCCGTAATATAGCCAATTTGGCCGACCTTTCCTTCATTAAGCCTCTGTTTCCTTTTCTATTTTGTTTCCGGAATAGACTCACGCGACCCGCGTGTAGTGGACGCGGTCCGCGTGTCTGTGCTCCTCGCGTGAGTAGAATGGAGATCGCGCCTGTGGTCGCGTCAGGGTTTGATGCGGCCCGCTTCGGATGTGACGCGGCCCGCGTGAATGGTTCCAGAACTTCACAATCTTCCCTGATTTCGCCCGTTTTCTACAAAATAAGAATGAAAACGCAGCAGTACCATATTCTATAGATATCCAATGTAAATTCAATGTAAAAGACACGATTTGGTGGTTCGAAACACAGATTTTGGTACAGAAAAAGGTCGAATTTATAGGTCTAATAATGAGACATCATTATATATCAAAAGAAGTAATCTATCAAATAATTTAAACAAAAAAATTCAAATTTTTCAGTGTTTTTCGCATTTTCAGTGGAGATATCGTCACTATTCGTATGTAAATTACCGTAATTTGCCATATTTTAGCGTAATGTAATGTAATTTAGCGTAATTTAACTTAATATAGCGTAATTCAACATAATTTCAAGTAATTTCGTGTATTTTAGTATAAATGTGCCAATTATATATCAAAAGAAGTAATCTATCAAATAATTTAAACAAAAAAATCAAATTTTCAGTGTTTTTCGCCTTTTCAGTGATTATATCGTCCCTATTTTTTGTAATTTAGCGTAATTTAGCTTAATTTACCGTATTTTACAATAATGTAATGTAATTTAGCATAATTTACATTAATGTAGCGTAATTCAACATAATTTCAAGTAATTTAGCGTATTTTAGTATAAATGTGCCAATTATATATCAAAAGAAGTAATCCATCAAATAATTTAGACAAAAAATTCAAATTTTCAATGTTTTTCACCATTTCAGTGAAGATATCGTCCCTATTCATATGTAATTTAGCATAATTTAGCGTAATTTTTTCGTATTTTAGCGTAATTTAATGTAATTTAGCGTAATTTAACTTAATATAGTGTTATTCAACATAATTTCAAGTAATTTAGCGTCTTTTAGTATAAATGTTCTAATTATATATCAAAATAAGTAATCTATCAATAATTTAAACAAAAAAATTCAAATTTTTCAGTGTTTTTCGCCTTTTCAGTGAAGATATCGTCACTTTTCGTATGTAATTTAGCGTAATGTAAGGTAATTTAGCGTAATTTAACTTAATATAGCATAATTCAACATAATTTCATGTAATTTAGCGTATTTTAGTATAAATGTGCCAATTATATATCAAAAGAAGTAATCTATCAAATAATTTAAACAAAAAAATTTCAATTTTCAGTGTTTTTGACCTTTTCAGTTATTATATCGTCCCTATTCATATGTAATTTAGCGTAATTTAGCGTAATTTACTGTATTTTAGCGTAATATAATGTAATTAAGCGTAATTTAACTTAATATAGCGTAATTCAACATAATTTCAAGTAATTTAGCGCATTTAGTATAAATGCGCCAATTATATATCAAAAGAAGTAATCTATCAAATAATTTAAACAAAAAAATTCAAATTTTCAGTGTTTCTCGCCTTTTCAGTGAAGATATCGTTCCTATTCTTTGTAATTTAGCGTAATTTGGCGTAATTTACCGTATTTTAGCGTAATGTAATGTAATTTAGTGTAATTTAACTTAATATATTGTAATTCAACATAATTTCAAAAAATTTAGCGTATTTTAGTATAAATGTGCTAATTATATATCAAAAGAAGTAATCTATCAAATAATTTAAACAAAAAAATCCAAATTTTCAGTGTTTTTCGCCTTTTCAATGAAAATATCGTCACTATTCGTATGTAATTTAGCGTAGTTTTTCGTTATTTACCGTATTTGAGTGTAGTGTAATGTAATTTAGCGTAATTTAACTTAATATAGTGTAATTCAACAAAATTTCAAATAATTTGACGTATTTTAGTATAAATGTGCTAATTATATATCAAAAGAAGTAATCTATCACATAATTTAAACAAAAAAATTCAAATTTTCAGTGTTTTTCGCATTTTCAGTGAAGATATCGTCGCCATTCGTATGTAATTTAGCGTAATGATGCCTCATTATCATATCTATAAATCCGACCTATTTCTGTACCAAAATCTGTGTTCCAAACCACCAAATCGTGTCTTTTACATTAAAAATACATTGAATATCTATAGAATGTGGTACTGCTATGTTTTCATTCTTACTTTGCAGATAACGAGCGAAATCAGGGAAATGATGAAGTTCTGATGACTTACACGCGGGCCGCGCCACTACCGACGCGGGTCGCACAAACCCCTGACGCGACCACAGACGCGACCTATATTCTACACGCGAGGAGCACAAGCACGCGGACCGCGTCACTTACACGCGGGTCGCGTGAATCAATTCCGGAAAGAAAACAGAAGAGGAAACAAAGGCTCAAAGAAGGAAGGTCGGCCAAATGGGCTATATGACGGGATCCCTTGCCACAGAAGGGTATCTCATTCATTATGAGCATTCTGAAGGGCAAGAGGCGAATTCTAGGGTTGGAGTTCGACGGCTACCTTGGAGCGAAGTTGAGAGGAGCAAGACGAGAGTTTTGCGACGAATCTTCATCGATCTTCGAGTTTTTCTATGAACTCTTTTATCTTTATTTGTTTTCTTTGTTCTTTGATCATGAGTGAGTAGTTTTCTTTGTTTCTAGGGTTACGATGTAGTTTGATACTTTGTTTTGTATGCATGTTGTTTGGATTTGTGTTGAACCATAGTGTTTAATGTTTGAGTATTATCTTTATTGCTTTGTTG
>JAJGRW010002843.1:0-17056 GCA_025461045.1 Carex parvula
CAATCAACCTCTACACGTCCCTACACTCCTATATAAGGCCCCTGGGCAGATAGAATTGGTATCTTTGTACTTAGGGTTAGATTTGATTAAAGGGAGAAGAGAGGAGTGATTGTAACCATGCCGTTCCGCGGCTAAGTTCCTTTTCTTAGGGCTAGGCAGTAAACCTTGTTACTCTTGATGTTTTGATATATATATTTCTGTTGATTATGGTTTCTTGTTGTTGTATCGAATATGCTTTTGTGATTTATTATCTCTTCATCTAATTTCAATGATCTAGTTTGAGTTCATTAGGGTAGTGACAGTGCTTTAATAACTCTTTAAACTATTTGGATGAGTTAGCCTCGTTGAGATCTATTAGGTTTATGTGAAGAAAACCTTCGCGGAGAAACCATAAACCAGAACAACAAACGCATGACCAAATTCCATCATTTGCGTAAGGTAAATCGCAGTGATCTGTGTAGTAATTTGGGAGATAAGCGACCCGATAGTTGCGTAAGGTAAATCGCATTGTCCTGAGTAGAGTCTCGATGAAAGATCTGTCATTCTGGCGTAACATAAATCGCAGTGACCTTTGTAGTTATCTTTCATAAAACAACAACAGGAAATCAGACGCAACAGGAATATATTGTCTAGACGGATTGAGTAGCAATGGTGTGCCAAAACCCTAGGAATTCTCATCTCTATCTTTACTTTAATTACTTTTAATTGTTTCCTAATTTACATTGATCAACAAACATCTCTCAAATTTCAGATTTCGTCTAGCCTTTCGAAAGGTTGTGATTCGATCGCTCAAAGCATTGAACCAATATTCCCTGTGGATCGACCTCGCATATACTACTCGATAAGGATTGTGCGCTTGCAGTCCGAACCGATAGCATTTACGAGTTTATAAATATTAAAAGAAACATTGCTCTCTTTTGAGTGATCATAGGGCCTCCTGGAAGATGGCACGACCCGCGAGCCCAACTTATGAGCCTCCTCAGGATTACATTGATGTAATCAAAAGCAATGCCGCAATACTAAATCAGGCTAACATCGATCGGCAGCAGAGAGGAGAGGAGGAGCCCCCTTTTCATGCATATAGCGAGGCAGACACATCGGCAGCTAGAGCCGGATCCTCAGGGGCGGCACCATCTGATGCCCCTACAGATGACTATGATCGGTTCATCCAAATGGTAAATTGGATGGACTCGAACCTCACTGCACTTACCTTGACAATGGGCGAGACCACTCAACAAATGGAACAGAATAGCTCGACACTTCACCAAGAAGTTGGTGAAATCCGAAACAGCATCGAGGAGATCCGGAGGAGTGTCGACGAGAGCAGGCACGAGATCCAGCAAACGCGCTACTTGGCACAGCAATACTATCAGTATGCTCTCGACTCCGGATTCGAGTACCAGCCACCACCATATGGACTTTTCGACCCGTCATTCTACGAGCAGATCCAGCATCCACCACCACCTCCACCACCTCAGGATTGAGGTGCAGTGAGTTGTATTTTTCCCCGATCTTTTTACTTTATTACTTCCTTTATTTTTATCTCTCGAGCATTGGGGACAATGCTCAATTTTATTCGGGGGGGTAGGAGGTAAATTGACCATGTATCTTTAAATTTTTCGCATTTTAAATTCTTAGGTGCTAGTAGTTTTACTCAATTTTTGACTAGGGTTAGAGGCTTTACCGAAAATCCTAGAATTATTAGATTGAGGTTTTTAGCTAGCTTGCATTTTTATTCTTCCTTAGGAGTAGGTTTAATCAAATAGGAATTGTTTTTAAATTGAATTAGGCTAAGGTTTAGACAATTGACCATGATACCAAAAATTCGGAATTTTTAAAATTATTTGTAATCTCAAAGTGAACATTAATTGCTAACCATGAGTGTTGACCAAAACTGCAAACCCTAGGATTTTTATTTATTGAATAATTTATTTTTGCAAAGTCTCTTAAGCTTGATAGTGTTTTAGAATACCCATTTATTATAGATAGACCCCTAGCGAAACTATGCAATAATTCCTGGTATGAATGAATACTTGGAATTGTGTGTAATCATGGTGCTTGTGACACAAAAATATTTTATTTTTCAGAAAAATACAAAAATACAAAAAAAATCAGAAATGAGAAAAATCCAAAAAAATAGAAAAATCAGAAAAAAAAGAAGAAGAAAAAAATAGAATAAAAGATGGAGGATAAAAAGAGTACGGGTGCCTACACAAGACTGGTTAACAATAGGCTCGAGAAAACCTCCCAAATTTTAAATTTTTGTACATATTTAATTTTTCAAAAATAGTCACAAGTACCAACACACTTAGTTGTCATACTTTGCTCCAATCAATTGAGAAGGAAAATCAAAATTTATATCATTAAAATTCCTATTGATTGGAAGGGATCCATTTATAATCGAAGGGGAAATTAATACTCTCAAATTTAAGGATATTTGTGAAATAAATTGTTCAATGATAATTCTTCTAGGGTAAGCATAATGAGGTCAATCATGGGGTGAATAAATTGTTCAAGGGAGAGATCATGAATATTTTAGAATTCTAAATTTTTATTGTCATGCCAATTGTACCAAACATAAGCCCCAATTTAATTTTTAACAAGTCCTTGAGATTGTATGGTTTAACCTAGACTGAATCTTTGACCAGCTGGGGTGTCGTTGCTTGAGGACAAGCAACAATTCAAGTTGGGAGGCGTGATCAGAGTCAAAATAACGATGATTTACGTAGGGTTTTGGCTTAGGTTTTGCTTATTTTCTCACACTTATGTTTAATTTATTAGAGAAAAGGCTACTGTCACCCTTCTTTATGTTTTATTGCAGAATACAGGTTTTGGGACTACTTTACACCAAATGGAGCTAGAATCAGGTCAATCGGATCAGCGACGCTCATCGACTAAGTCTCTGTTACGGTCCGTATTGCCTAATACGGACCAGGCCTAGCACAGAACAGGAGATAGCGCTGGGAGCACTAAACCCTAACCGTCAAGGTCCTAATACGGACCATATTGCCCAATACGGTCCGTATCCGAAGGCATCTCTTGGGGAATAACTGCCGACAGCTGTTTCCAGATCAGTTTCTTAGCCTCTACTCAACCTCTACACGTCCCTCCACTCCTATATAAGGCCCCTGGGCAGAAGGAATAGTTATCTTTGTAATTAGGGTTAGATTTGATTAAAGAGAGAAGAGAGGAGTGCTTGTAACAATGCCGTCCCACGGCTAAGTTCCTTTTCTCAGGGCTAGGCAGTAAACCTTGTTACTCTTGATGTTTTGATATATATATTTCTGTTGATTATGATTTCTTGTTGTTGAAACAAAATACTTTTGTGATTTACTATCTCTTTATCTAATTTCAATGATCTAGTTTGAGACCGTTAGGGTAGTGACAGTGCTTTAATGGCAAGAGAAACTATTTGTATGAATTAGCCTCGTTGAGATCTATTAGGTTTATGTGAAGAAAACCTTAGCGGTGAAACCATAAACCAGACCAACAAAACGCGTACCAAATTCTATCACTTGCGTAAAGTAAATCGCAGTGATCTGTGTAGTAATTTGGGGTATTTGAGAGATCAGACATTTGCGTAAGGAAAATCGCAGTGTCCTATGTAGAATCTCGGTGAAAGATCTGTCATTCTTGCGTAACATAAATCGCAGTGACCTATGTGGTGTCTTTCATTAAATAACAACAGGAAATCAGACGCAACAGGAATATATTGTCAAGGCGGATTGAGTGGCAATGGTGTGCCGAAACCCTAGGAATTCTCATCTCTATCTTTATTTTAATTACTTTTAATTGCTTCCTAATTTACATTGATCAAAACAACACCTCTCAATTTACAGATTTCATCTAGCCTTTCGAAAGATTGTGATTCGGTCGCTCAAAGCATTGAACCAATATTCCCAGTGGATCGACCTCGAATATACTACTCGATAGGATTGTGCGCTTGCAGTCCGAACCGATAGCATTTACGAGTTTATAAATATTAAAAGAAACATTGCTCTCTTATGAGTGATCAGAAACCCGAAACCCGAAACCTTAAACCCGAAACCCGAAACCCGAAACCCGAAACCCCAAACCCCAAACCCCAAACCCCAAACCCCAAACCCCAAACCCCAAACCCCAAACCCCGAAACCCCAAACCCCGAAACCCCAAACCCGAAACCCGAAACCCCGAAACCCCGAACCCGAAACCCCGAAACCCCGAAACCCCGAAACCCGAAACCCGAAACCCGAAACCCCAAACCCCAAACCCGAAACCCCAAACCCCAAACCCCAAACCCCAAACCCAAACCCCAAACCCCAAACCCGAAACCCCAAACCCCAACCCCGAACCCCGAACCCCGAACCCCGAACCCCGAACCCCGAACCCCGAAACCCCGAACCCCGAACCCCGAACCCCGAACCCCGAACCCCGAACCCGAAAACCCGAAACCCGAAACCCGAAACCCGAAACCCGAAACCCGAAACCCGAAACCCGAAACCCGAAACCCCAAACCCCAAACCCGAAACCCGAAACCCCGAACCCCGAACCCCGAACCCCGAACCCCGAACCCCGAACCCCGAACCCCGAACCCCGAACCCCGAACCCCGAACCCCGAACCCCGAACCCCGAACCCCGAACCCCGAACCCCGAACCCCGAACCCCGAACCCCCGAACCCCCAACCCCCAAACCCCAAACCCCAAACCCCAAACCCCCAACCCCAAACCCCCGAAACCCCAAACCCCCAAACCCCAAACCCCCGAACCCCGAACCCCGAACCCCGAACCCGAAACCCGAAACCCGAAACCCCAAATGAAAACCCTGTTCATCAATCACGCACGAAGTCTGAAGTAACATGGGCCTAAACCCTAAACCCTGAAACCCCAGACCCCAGACCCCACACCTTGAAAATGATTAAACCCTGAATAAATTAAAAATTAAAACCTCCGCTAGCATTTAAATGGAGATACGATGTGATTCATCAATTGATCGAAGAAATCATAACTCAATTCAGAGAAATCGGATAAAAATTCCAAGTTGACTGCAGCAGCTGAGTTCAGCGGCGATGTGCCACTCTCCGATGACTGGGGAGCCCCGACAAGGAGATAATATATTCTCGATACTCAGACAATGCTAATCGTGTTCTTCCCCAGCCTTGCCGTGATCGGAAAGTCATCGGAGCTCAGAACCCCGAAACCGGAGATGAAAACCCTGTTCATCAATCACGCACGAAGTCTGAAGCAACATGGGCCCTTAGATCACGACGCCAAATCAAATGTTCAAATGAAAATCTCAATCTCGAAGCAACATATTAATCCAAAGGCCGAAGCCTATATCCGATAGCCCATGGCTATTGTCATCTGGGGCCCGCTTGTCATATAAAATAGGACCCTTTAAACGAATCTCAAAGCCCTATGCCAATTCTGACAATCCAGCACCAATCTCAAAGCCCCATAACTAAAAATTTGAAATCAACGCTCTGTACTAATCTCAAAGCCCAAAATGCACCTATTAAGGCCTTTCTGCTCAAATCTAAAGGCCCAATGCCAATCTCAAAGTCCAGAAAATCAATTAAAATCATAAAAGCAAAGTTCTTTTATAAATAAGTCCCTCTGACAAATTTGTATTACAGCGTAGCCCTCATAAAATTATAATAGGCCCCTGGTTGCTTTAAAACCTTCCTAATAGGCCCTCAAAAGTCCAATTTTCAACTTAAACCCTGTCTAAGGCCCAAATTATAAATCCACATCCTTTCAGCTTTGTAAATAGGCCCCTACAAAATATAAATGTTCACAGATAAGCCCTTCCCAATCATTTTGACCATAACTTCTTCATTTCAAGTCCAAATCAACTCAAACCAGTCCCAAATGAACACAAATCAAATTTTCTACATTCTTAAATTAAAATTGAACATGTTCAAGCATCAGCCAAGTTCTGAAATGACCAAAATACCCCTTTCCTCAAGATTAAATAATTTCATTTATAAACAAAATATAAATGGAACATATCATGAGCAATACACAAATAAATAATGCATATACACATTCCAAGCGTCCAAAATTCATTTAAAGATATAATAAACATCCTTCTTAATACAAAATCATATACACACACACGCATGTCTAAACTAAGAAAACCAAGTCAAAACCAAGGTCAATACATGAGCCCTCCCTTCAGCCCCATTATTCAATTCACAACAAATAGGCACAAATCCCGAAATGGACGAGGTATTCAGTATGGCTTGGAAAGGTCATCTGATGTAATTAACAGCGGGGGCTTGCGCCTGCTGGGAGTTAAACGTCCCCACAATTAATAAACTCTCTCGATAGACTGATCATGAATAGTAGGTCTGTCGAGGGTGAACCGAGAAATTGTAGAGAGAAGTAAGTGTTTCAAGTTTGATGTTCTCTCCCATGTTTTTAAAAATCGAGAGCATCGAACCCTGAGACTTTTAATACACATGCACACACCTTCCACCGTTGTGCAACTTTCTGCGCCCTACACAACCCAATTACAACACTCCAACTACAACACTCTAGTAGTGGCTCCAAAAGGCATGAGAAGAGGGTAGTTACAACCCAATTACAACACCCCAACTGAAGGTCTTTGCAACACTCTAAAAATGTCTCCATAAGGTAAGAGAAGACGATAGTTGCAAACCTATTACAACAGTCCAATTGAAAGTCTTTGAAGTACTCTAGTAGTGTTTCCAGATGGCAAGAGAAGAGGGTAGTTACAACCCTATTTCAACACTCTAATTGAAGGTGTTTGCAGCACTCTAATAGTATGTCCAAATGGCAAGAGAAGATGGTAGTTGCAACCCTAGTACAACACTCCAATTGAAGGTCTTTGCAGCACTATAGTTGTCTCTATAGATGGTAAGAGAAGAGGGTAGTTGCAACCCTATTATTACAACACTCCAATTGAAGGTCTTTGCAGCACTCTAGTAGTCTCTACAGATGGTAAGACAAAAGGGTATTTTCAAACCTATTACAACACTCAAAAGGAAGGTCTTTGCAGCACTCTAGTAGTGTCTTCATATGGCAAAAGAAGAGGGTAGTTGCAACCCTATTACAACACTCCGATTGATGGTATTTGCAGCATTCTAGTAGTCTCTCGAAATGGCAACATAAGAGGGTAGTTGCAACCCTATTACAGCACTACAGTTGAAGGTCTTTGATGCACTCTAGTAGTGTCTCCAAATGGCACGATAAGAGTTGCAACCCTATTACAAAATTGCAATTGAAGGTTTTTGAAGGACTCTAGTAGTCTCTATGGATGGTAAGACAAAAGTGCATTTTCAACCCTATTAGAACACTCAAAATGATGGTCTTTGCAGCACTCTAGTAGTGTCTCCATATGGCAAAAGAAGAGGGTAGTTGAAACCTTATTACAACACTCCAATTGGTGGTCTTTGCAGCATTCTAATAGTCTCTAGAAATGGCAAGAGAAGAAGGTAGTTCCAAACCTATTACAGCACTATAATTAAAGGTCTTCGATGCACTCTATCAGTGTCTCCAAATGGCACGATAAGAGGGTAGTTGCTACCCTATTTCAACACTCTAATTGAATGTCTTTGCAGTACTCTAGTAGTGTCTATCGTTGGCAAGAGAAGTGGGTGGTTGCAACCCTATTACAACACTACAATTGAAGGTATTTGCAGCACTCTTGTAGTGTCTCCAAATGACAAAAGAAGAGTTTAGATGCAACCCGATTACAACACTATAATTAATGGTCTTTGCAGCACACTAATCCTGTCTCCAGATGGCAACATAAGAGGGTAGTGGCAACCATATTACAGCACTCCAATTGAAGGTTCTAGTAGTGTCTCCAGATGGCACGAGAGAGGGTAGTTACAACCCAACTACAACACTCCAACTGAAGGTCTTTGCAACACTCTAGAAGTGTTTCCAGAAGATAATAGAAGAGAATAGTTTCAAACCTCTTACAACACTCCAATTGAAGGCCTTTGTAATACTCTAGTAGTCTCTATAGATGGAAAGAGAAGGGGGTAGTTGCAACTCTATTATTACAAGACTCCAATTAAAGGTCTTGGCAGCACTCTAGTAGTCTCTACAGATTGTAATACAAAAGGGTATTTTCAATCCTATTACAACACTCAAAATGAAGGTCGTTGGATCACTCTAGTAGCGTCTCCATATGGCAAAAAAAGAGGTTGTTGCAACTCTATTACAACAATCCAATTTATGGTCTTTGCAGCATTCTAGTAGTATCTAGAAATGACAACAGAAGAGGGTAGTTGCAACCCTATTACAACACTACAATTGAAGGTCTTTGATGCACTCTTATTGTGTGTCCAGATGGCACGATAAGAGGGTAGTTGCAACTCTATTACAAAACTCTAATTGAAGGTCTTTGCAGGACTCTAGTAGTCTCTATGGATGGTTAGACAAAAGGGTATTTTCAACCATATTACAACACTCAAAATAAAGGTCTTTGCAGCACTCTAGTAGTGTCTCCATATGGCAAAAGAAGAGGGTAGTTGCAACCTTATTACAAAACTCCAATTGATGGCCTTTGCAGCATTCTCATAGTCTCTAGAAATGGCAAGAGAAGAGGGCAGTTGCAACCCTGTTACAGCACTACAATTAAAGGTATTTGATGCACTCTATTAGTGTCTCTAGATGGTACAATAAGAGGGTAGTTGCAACCTATTACAACACTCCAATTGAAGGTCTTTGCAGCACTCTAGTAATGTCTTTCGATGGCAAAGGAAGTCGGTGGTTGCAACCCTATTACAACACTACCATTAAAGGTATTTACAGCATTCTTGTAGTGTCTCCATATGACAAAAAAAGAGGTCAGTTGCAACCCGATTACAACACTCCGATTGATGGTACTGTCTCCAGATTGCAACAAAAGAGGGTAGTGGCAACCATATTACAACACTCCAATGAAAGGTCTTTGATGCACTCTTATAGTGTGTCCAGATGGCACGATAAGAGGGTAGTTGCAACGCTATTACAAAACTCTAATTGAAGGTCTTTGCAGGACTCTTGTAGTCTCTATGGATTGTAAGACTAAAGGGTATTTTCAACCCTATTATAACACTCAAAATGATGGTCTTTGCAGCACTCCAGTAGTGTCTCCATATGGAAAAAGAAGATGGTAGTTGCAACCTTATTACAACAGTCCAATTGATGGTATTTGCAGCATTCTCATAGTCTCTAGAAATGGCAAGAGATGAGGGTAGTTGCAACCTTATTACAGCAATACAATTAAAGGTATTTGATGCACTCTATTAGTGTCTCTAGATGGTACAATAAGCGGGTAGTTGCAAACCTATTACAACACTCCAATTGAAGGTATTTGCAGCACTCCAGTAGTGTCTTTCGATGGCAAAGGAAGTGGGTGGTTGCAACCCCATTACAACACTACAATTAAACGTATTTGCAGCACTCTTGTAGTGTCTCAGATGATAAAAAAGGAGGTCATTTGCAACCCGATTACAACACTCCAATTGATGGTCTTTGCAGCACACTAGTACTGTCTCCCGATGGCAACAGAAGAGGGTAGTGACGACCATATTACAATACTCCATTTGAAGGTCCTCGATGCACTCTAGTAGTGTCTCCAGATGGCACGAGAAGAGGGTAGTTACAAACCAACTATAACACTCCAACTGAAGATCTTTGCAACACTCTAGAAATGTTTCTAGAAGGTAAGAGAAGAGGATAGTTTCAAACCTCTTACAACACTCCAATTGAAAGTCTTTGTAGTACTCTAGTAGTAGTGTTTTCAGATGGTAAAAGAAGAGGGTAGTTGCAACTCTATTACAACACTCGAATTGAAGTTTTTGCAGCACTCTAGTAGTCTCTACAGATGGTAAGTCAAAAGGGTATTTTCAACCCTATTACAACACTCAAAGTGAAGGTCTTCGCAGCACTCTAGTAGTGTTTCCAAATGGCAAAAGAAGATGGTAGTTGCAACCCTATTACAAGAATCTAATTGATGGTCTTTGCAGCATTCTAATAATCACTAGAAATGGCAACAGAAGAGGGTAGTTGCAACCCTCTTACAGCACTACAATTCTTAATGCACTCTAGTAGTGTCTCTAGATGGCACGATAAGAGGGTAGTTGCAACCCTATTACAAAACTCCAATTGAAGGTCTTTGCATCACCCTAGTAGTATCTTTCGATGGCAAGAGAAGAGGGTAGTTGCAACCCAATTAAAACACTATAATTGAAGGACTTTGCAGCACTACAGTAGTGCAACAACATGGCACAATAGAGGATAGTTGCAACACTATTACAACACTCTAATTGAAGGTCTTTGCACCACTCTAGTTTTTCTATAGATTGTAAGAAAAAATGGTACTTGCAACCCTATTACAACACTTAAAATGAAGGTCTTTCCAACACTCTAGTAGTGTCTCTAGATGAAAAGTCTTTGTAGCACTCTAGTAGTGTGTCCATATGGCAAGAGAAGATGCTAGTTGCAACCCTATTACAACACTCTAATTGAAGGTGTTTGCAGCACTCTAATAGTGTCTCCAGATGGCAAGAGAAGTGGGTAGTTACAATCCTATTACAACACTCCAATTGAAGGTCTTTCCAGCACTCTAGTAGTCCATATATATATATACAACCCTATTATTACAATACTTCAATTGAAGGTAGATACAACCCTATTATTACAATACTTCAATTGAAGGACTTTGCAGTGCTCTAGTAGTCTCTACAGATGGTAAGACAAAAAAAAATTTCTATCCTATTACAACACTCAAAATGAAGGTCTTTGCTGCACTCTAGTAGTATCTCCATATGGCAAAAGAATAGGGTAATTGCAACCCTATTACAACACACTATTTGATAGTCTTTGTAGCATTCTAGTAGTCTTTAGTAATGGCAAGAGAAGATGGTAGTTGCAACCCTATTACGACACTATAATTGATGGTGTTTGATGCACTCCAGTAGTGTCTCCAGATGGTACGATAAGAGGGTAGTTGCAGCCGTATTACAACATTCCAATTAAAGGTCTTTGCAGTACACTTGTAGTGTCTTTCGATGGCAAGAGAAGAGGGTTGTTGCCACACTATTACAACACTCCAACTGAACATATTTGCAGCACTCTAGTAGTCTCTAGTAGTCTCTATAGATGGTAAGACAAAAAGGTATTTTCAACCCTATTACAATACTCAAAGTGAAGGTATTTGCAGCACTCCCGTAATGTCTCCATATGGCGAAAGAAGAGGGTAGTTGCAACCTTATTACAACACTTCAATTGATGGTCTTTGCAGCATTCTAATAGTCTCTAGAAATGGCAACACAAGAGGGTAGTTGCAACCCTATTATAGCACTACAATTGAAGGTCTTTGATGCACTCTAGTAGTGTCTCCAGATGGCACGATAAGAGGGTAGTTGCAACCCTATTACAAAAATCCAATCGATGGTCTTTGCAGCACTCTAGTTGTGTCTTTCGATGCAAGAGAAGTGGGTAGTTGCAACCCTATTACAACATTCCAATTAATGGTCTTTGCAGGACTCTAATAATGTTTTCGGATGAGAAGACATGTCGATAGTTGCAACCCAATTACAACACTACAATTGAATGACTTTACAGAACTACAGTAGTGTAACAAGATGGCAAAATAAAAGGGTAGCTGCAATACTATTACAACACTCTATCTGAAGGTCTTGTGCAGCTCTCTAGTTGTCTCTATTGATTGTACGAAAAAATTGTACTTGCAACCCTTTTACAATACTCAAGTTGAAGGTCTTTGATGCACTCTAGTAGTGTCTCCAGATGGCACGAGAAGAGGGTAGTTACAACCCAATTACAACACTCCAACTGAAGGTCTTTTCAACACTCTAGAAGTGTCTCCAGAAGGCAAGAGAAGAGGATAGTTTCAACCCTCTTACAACACTCCAATTGAAAGTCTTTGCAGCACTCTAGTAGTGTGTCCAGATGGCAAGAGAAGAGTGTAGTAGCAACCCAATTACAACACTGCAATTGAAGGCCTTTGCAGCACTCTAATAGTGTTTCCAGATGGCAAGAGAAGAGGGTAGTTGCAACCCTATTACAACACTCTAATTGAAGGTGTTTGCAGCACTCTAGTAGTGTGTCCAAATGGCAAGAGAAGAGGGTAGTTGCAACCCTATTACAACACTCCAATTGAAGGTCTTTGCAGCACTCTAGTAGTATCTCTATATGGCAAAAGAATAGGGTAATTGCAACCCTATTACAACACTCCAATTGATGGTGTTTGCAGTATTCTAGTAGTCTCTAGTAATGGCAAGAGAAGAGTAGTTGCAACTCTATTACAGCACTAGAATTGAAGGTCTTTGATGCACCATAAGAGGGTAGTTACAATCTTATTACAACACCCAATTGAAGGTCTTTGCAACACTCCAATTGAATGTTTTTTTCGATGGCAAGGGAAGAGGGTGGATGCATCTATTACAACACTCCAATTGAAGGTCTTTGCAGCACTCTAGTAGTCTCTACGGATGGTAAGACAAAAGGGTATTTTCAACCCTATTAAAACACTCAAAATGAAGGTCTTTGCAGCACTCCTGTAGTGTCTCCGTACGGCAAAACAATAGGGTAGTTGCAACCCTATTACGACACTCCAATTGATGGTCTTTGCAACATTCTAGTAGTCTCTAGAAATGACAACAAAAGAGGGTAGTTGCAACCTTATTACAGCACTACAATTGAAGGTCTTTGATGCACTCAAGTAGTGTCTCCAGATGAAACGATAAGAGGGTAGTTGCAACCCTATTACAAAACTCCAATTGAAGGTCTTTGCAGCACTCTAGTAGTGTCTTTCGATGGTAAGAGAAGAGGGTAGTTGCAACCCTATTACCACACTCCCGATGAGAAGAGAAGTGGCTAGTTGCAACCCAATTACAACAGTACAATTCAAGGACTTTGTAGAACTACCGTAGTGTAACAAGATGGCAAGATAAAGGGTAGTTGCCATACTATTACAACACTCTATCTGAAGGTCTATGCAGCACTTATTTGTCTCTAATGATTGTAAGAAATATTGTACTTGCAACCCTTTTACAACACTCAAGTTGAAGGTCTTTCCAACACTATAGTAGTGTCTCCAGATGAAAAGAGAAGTGTTTGCAGTAGTGTCTCCAGATAGCACGAGAAGAGGATAGTTACAACCCAATTACAACACTCCAACTAAAGGTCTTTTCAACACTCTAGAAGGTCTCCCGAAGGCAAGAGAAGAGGATAGTTTCAACCCTCTTACAACACTCTAATTGAAAGTTTTTGCAGCACACTAGTAGTGTTTCCATATGGCAAAAGAAGAGGGTAGCTGCAACTCTATTACAATACTCTAATGAAGGTGTTTGCAGTACTCTAGTAGTGTGTCCAAATGGCAAGAGAAGTGGGTAGTTGCAACACCTATTATAACATACCAATTGAAGGTCTTTGCAACACTCTACTAATATATCTATATGGCAAAAGAATAGGATAGTTGCAACCTTATTATAACACTCCAATTGATGGTCTTTGCGACATTCTAGTAGTCTCTAGTAATGGCAAGAGAAGAGAGTAGTTGTAACCCTATTACAACACTACAATTGAAGGTCTTTGATGCACTCTAGTAGTGTTTCTAGATAGCACCATTAGAGGGTAGTTGCAAATCAATTACAAACACTCCAATTGAAGGTCTTTGCATCACTCTAGTAGTCTCTACAGATGGTAAGACAAAAGGGTATTTTCAACACTATTACAGCACTACAATTGAAGGTCTTTGATGCACTCTAGTAGTGTCTCCAGATGGAACGATAAGAGGGTAGTTGCAACCCTATTATAAAACTCCAATTGAAGGTCTTTGCAGCTCTCTAGTAGTGTCTTTCGATGGCAAGAGAAGAGAATTGGTTGCAACCCAATTGCAACACTACAATTGAAAGACTTTGCAGAACTACAGTAGTGTAACAAGAAAGATAAGAGGGTAGTTGCAACCCTATTACAACACTCTAATAAAAGGTGTTGCGACACTCTAGTGGTGTCTCCAGATGGAAAGAGAAGTGGGTGGTTGCAACCCTATTACAACACTACAATTGAAGATCTCTGAAACACTCCTGTAGTGCCTCAGATGGCAAAAAGAAGAGGTTAGTTGCAACCCTATTACAACACTCCAATTGATGGTCTTTACAACACTCTAATAGTGTCTCCAGATGGCAACAGAAAAGAGGTAGTTACAACCCAATTACAACACTCCAACTGAAGGTCTTTGCACCGCTTTAGAAGTATCTCCAGATGGCAAAAGAAGAGGATAGTTTTAACCCTTTATGACACTGCAATTGAAAGTCTTTGCAGCACTCCAGTAGTGTCCAGATGGCAAGAGAAGAGGGTAGTTGCCACCCAATAGCAGTCTAGTACTGTTTCCAGATGGTAAGAGAAGAGGGTAGTTGCAACCCTATTACAACACTCTAATTGAAGGTATTTGCAGCGCTTAGTAGATGTTTCCAGATGACAGAGAATGGGGTAGTTGCAAACCTATTACAACACTCCAATTGAAGGTCTTTCCCAGCACTCTAGTAGTCCTAAAGATGGTAAGAGGAGAGAGTAGTTACAACCCTATTGTTACAACACTCCAATTGAAGGTCTTGCAGCACTCTAGTAGTCTCTATTGATGGTAAGACAAATGGTATTTTCAACCCTATTATAACACTCAAAATGAAGGTTTTTGCAGCCCTCTACTAGTATCTCCATATGGCAAAAGAATAGGGTTATTGGGAACCCTATTACAACACTCTAATTTATAGTCTTTGTAGCATTTTAGAAGTCTCTAGTAATGGCAAAAGAAGAGGGTAGTGGCCTATCCTATTACAATACTATAATTGAAGGTCTTTGATGCACCTATAGTAGTGTCTCTAGATGGCTCGATAAGAGGGTTGTTGCAACCGTATTACAACACTCTAATTGAAGGTCTTTGCAGCACTCTAGTACTGTCTTTCGATTGGCAAGAGAATTGGGTAGTTGCAACCCTATTACAACACTCCAATTGAAGGTCTTTGCAGCACTCTAGCAGTCTCTACATATGGCAAGACAAAAGGTTATTTTCAACCCTATTACAAAACTCAAATGAATGTCTTTGCAGCACTCTAGTAGTGTCTCCATATGGCAAAAGAAGAGGGTAGGTGCAACCTTGTTACAACACTCCAATTGAAGGTCTTTGCAGCACTCTAGTAGTGTCTTTCGATGGCAAGAGAAGAGGGGTAGTTGCAAACCTATTACAACACTCCAATTAATGGTCTTTGCCGGACTCTTATAGATGTCTCCCGATGAGAGGAGTATGGGTAGTTGCAAACCAATACAACACTACAATTGAAGGACTTTACAGAACTACAGTAGTGTAACAAGATGGCAAAATAAGAGTGTAGTTGCAATACTATTACAACCACTCTAATTGAGGTTGCGCAGCACTCTAGTTGTCTCTATAGATTGTAAGAAAAATGGTAATGGTACTTGTTTCCAGATGGCAACAGAAGAGGGTATGGCAACCATATTACACCACTCCAATTGAAAATCTTTGATGCACTCTAGTAGTGTCTCCAGATGGCACGAGAAGAGCGTAGTTTGAACCTAATTACAACACTCCAACTGAAGGTCTTTGCAACACTCTAGAAGTGTCTTCAGAAGACAAGAGAAGAGGATAGTTTCAACCCTTTTACAACACTCTAGTAGTTTGTCCAGATGGAAAGAGAAGAGGATAGGTGCAACCTAATTACAACACAATAATTGAAGGCATTTGCAGTACTCTAGTAGTGTGTCCAGATGGCAACAGAAGAGGGTAGTTGCAACCCAATTGCAACACTCCAATTGAAAGTCTTTGCAGCACTCTATTAGTGTGTCCAGATGGCAAGAGAAGAGGGTAGTTGCAACCCAATTGCAACACTCCAATTGAAGGTCTTTGCAACACTCTAGTAGTCTCTAGAAATGGTAACAGAAGAGGGTAGTTGCAACCCTATTACAACACTGCAATTGATGGTCTATGCAATAGTGTCTCCATATGGTAAAAGAATAGGGTAGTTGCAACCCTATTACCACACTCCAATTGATGGTGTTTGCAGCATTCTAGTAGTGTCTGAAAATAGCAGAGAGGGTAGTGGCAACCCTATTACAACACTACAATTGAAGATCTTTGATGCACTCTGGTAGTGTCTCCAGACGGCACGATAACAGGGTAGTTGCAATCCTATTACAACACTCCAATTGATGGTCTATGCAGCACTCTAGTAGTGTCTACCGATGAGAAGAGAAGTGGGTAGTTGCAACACTATTACAACACTCAAATAGAAGGTCTTTACAGCACTCCAGTAGTCTCTACAAATGGCAAAACAAAAGGGTATTTTCAACCCTATTACAACACTCAAATGATCTTTGCAGCACTCTAGTTGTGTCCATATGGCAAAAGAAGAGGGTTGTTGAAACTCTATTACAACACTCCAATTGAAGGTCTTTGCAACACTAGTGTCTTTCGATGGCAAGAGAAGAGGGTAGTTGCAATCCTATTACAACACTTCAATTAATGGTCTTTGCAGGACTCTAATAGTGTCTCCCGATAAGGAGAGAAGTGGGTAGTTGCAACGCAATTACAACACTGCAATTGAAGGACTTTGCGGAACTACAGTAATGTAACAAGATGGTAAAATATAGGGTAGTTGCAACCCTATTACAACACTCTAATTGAAGGTTTTTGCAGCACTCTAGTTGTCTCTATAGGTTGTAAGAAAAAAGAGTTCTTGCAACCCTATTACAACACTCAAAATGAAGGCCTTTACAGCACTCTAGTTGTGTCTCCAGATGGAAATATTAGTGGGTGATTGCAACCTTATTACAACACTAAAATTGAAGATCTTTACAGCACTCCTGTAGTGTCTCCAGATCGCAAAAGAAGAGGTTAGTTGCAACCCTATTACAACACTAAATTGATGGTGTTTGCAGTACTCTAGTAGTGTTTCCAGATGGCAACAGAAGAGGTAGTGGCAACCATATTACAACACTCCTATTGAAAGTCTTTGATGTACTCTAGTAGTGTCTCCAGATGGCACGAGAAGAGCGTAGTTACAACCCAATTACAAC
>JAJGRW010002844.1:0-38931 GCA_025461045.1 Carex parvula
TTATTATATTTTACAAATTAAATATAAAAAACTCATTCATTTCACACATATGTAATTACATTTATAATAAAAATTAAAAATAAATGTGCAATCACTTCCAACTAAATTGTTTTTTATAAAAGAAGAAAATTCAAAAACACGAACACATGTTTAGGTGAGTTGGAAATTGAATTGAATATATATTTAGATTCTATAATTAGTCTATAGGGTAACGGGTACGAAATAGTCCTTACTTGTACCCTTACCCATTTGGTTAATGAAAAAAAAATTCTTATCCATACATACACCTAGAGCTAACGAAAAAAAACATTACCCATACAGCTTTATCGAATACGATACGAGTCAGGTAAACGGCTAAAAAGGTACCATTGACACCCCTTTTTGACATTTGTACTGTGCATACTCCTGATTGAAATTCTGAATCCGCCCCTACCAGCATGTTCTTTGTAAAGGACTTGAAAAAAAAATCTGTGGTATGAATTTTTTTTTTCTTTTTTCAAAATACTACAAATATAAAAATCGAGTACAGTCGTGGACAATCATGTTAAGTGTTAACACCGGTGGATCTATTAAAGATGTGCTCCACAAACTTCAAATAGAAGAGAAAAGAAAAGAAAAGAATGAAAGAATAAAAGAACGAGCTATCTTTCAAATTAGAGATAGAGATTGGAGAGAAATCCTATTTAATTTTGTGTCTTGGTTTTTTTCTCTTTACTTTAAAATTTTAGTTTGTAGATCAAATAAACTCTTGCAACATTTCGGACACCCTTCTCTCCCCTCTCCTCTTCTGGGGGTCCGGATCTCCTAAAGTAACTAATTTTGGGTTTTAGATCGAGACCGTCCAATTCGGCTCGGGATGGTTTAGAGATTTGAATCTATCGTCGGATATGTGCGCTCCACTTCAGAATAGATTTCGATTCGAATCGGACGGTCCCGATCTAAACTCAAATATTGGTTACTTCACTGGATCTCGATTCCTCTTCTGGAGCACACCTAGGTAAGATTTTTAGCAGGACGGTCCGATTGATTCGTCCAACCCGGGACCCACGGTACAGTAGCTGGGTTTAAGGTTTTGGGGGCCGTTTCCGGTCTGCTGCTCAGCGTTGGAGATTTGGAGGGAGATGGCGGCGGTGGCTGCGGAAAGAGGCGGCGCCGTCTCATGGAGAGTGTTGGCACGGCCTTTGATGGAAACGGTGCTCAACAGCCATGCGAGACACCATCGCGTAGCCCAGCCTCTCCTTCTCCACGGTCCCCGTGGTGTTGGCAAGACCTCTCTCCTTCTCCATCGTTAGTGTCTCTCTCTTTCTCTCTCGTTATCCGACGCATTGACCCCCACAGCCGCAGAGGCGCACACAGAGTTACTATTGTAGGCGAAGTTGCTTGCTGGTTAGGTTTTTTATTGCATTTCTAAAGCGCAGTAGAGCCCTTCTTGCTGTAATGTGTTTGTTTATGTAATTAATCTTAGCATGCTTTCGATTTTGTACCTCAACAGTCGGAGTAAGACTATTGAAGCAAGGAAATCACCAATGAGGCTTTTTATCAAACGGTTGGCAGGTGCTACTGTGTCAGCTATTGTAGTGTAAGCAAGCAAGGATTACAATCCCGGCTGATCTGTACCTGCATCAGAGCCAACTGCGGGTGTGGGATAGAATTTGTTTGTTACCAGATGGGCTTGCTTCTATACTAGTGAATGCTAGAGCCTCATAAACCCAATAGAGAACAAAAATTATCTCTGTTCTCAAATGCTAAAAAGCCATTATTAATCTCTCTCTCTCTATCTCTATCTCTTTAGGTCTTCTTCCTGAATGGAACAAGGGACCCCACATAACTGCCTATGTGGACTTCTCTCCTGACCCCACAACTCCGCTTCCATGGGCAGCCGCTACTTCACAGACCAGTATGGCCCCTCTGCCACCTTCTCTCTCTAGCCTTTCTGATGCCTGGACCAGTCGCTTGAAAGCCTAACTAATCACGCAATCCTTCTCGGCAAGGTTGGATCCCGTGACATTTTCACTGCCCTAAACAAGTGGCATGGCCTCCACAAAACCCTGCACCAGATTGCAGGGCTCAGCACAAGTTCTTCTACTTGTAATAGTGCGGGTCAACTGTTTTTGCTCTGGTCAAAGGCTGTGCTCTCCCGCATGCACAAATTGGCATTGAAGGAAACAGACTCTCTTCTGACAAGTACTTCAAAGAAATATTCAATGGAGGAGGTTGCATATAAAGGAGGCTGTTGCAGCATTAACGCTTGCAAAGGAGATACTTGAGATGCAAAAGAATTGGAGACGTGAATCAGTGCGGCACTTGAATCGTACTGGCAATTTTTCAAGGTCTCTGTCTAATATGGCAACCAGTTGGCCTTGTTTGATGATAGAAATATTGTCAGAAGCTTCTGAGGTGGACTTCTTTCAGGTACAGGGTTTAGAACAATAACATGACTTTGTTTGGTTTGGTTTGGTTTGGTTTTTCTCACCATTTCTCATATTTCTATGGAGTTGCTTAATTGTTGACTGTGTACCTGCTGAGTCCTTTCTTTTCTTTTTGTTTCTTGCTCCTTGTGGTATTTGATATCTCAAATTTTCTAGTAAAGCATAAAAAACTTTGAAAAAGGAAGAAGGAAAAAAAGTGAAAGACTATATCAAAATATCTCCACTGTTTCCATGTATACTGTATCCTTGACTTGTCTTATGTTGTTATGTTGTATTTCAGTGTATAAGCATAAGCCCTGAATTAGTGTTGTACTGTAAAAATGAACTAATTTTGAAAAAAAAAACTGTGGAGTCTGAAACATATTTCATACCTCCTATGTAACAGCCAAAGTTGGTTTTGAACAACATAGACATATTGCGCAAGGCAAGTTGTGCAGATGACTCAACCATACTGGCCTCGGCGTACCATGATAGTCTGATATGGAAATTATTGCACTTGGTGCTAATGAGAGATGCCTCCCTGTGCTTCTGGTGTCTTCAGACAGGTATGATGGTGCAAATTTTTAATATATTGAAAAATTCAAATCCTAATGAAAGGCATGCTTCAGAGATTTTTGCTTTTGCTGAGTGCCAGTATAGATCATTCCTTTGGCTTCAAGCCTTCAATTAATTTAGAAACATGTTTCAAGAATTTCTTGTCTATTTGTAGCTATTATTCCTATCAAGCATTTCTGGACTTTGGATTTCCTGATATTTATTTCTCGTGAGGTAATTTCGCAAACTAAAATCAAAGAATTATAACAACATAACTCTTGGTATTTGCTAGATATAATTCCTGTTTCTTTTTATTTTATTTTTTCCCCTAAATTGATGGTACAAAGACCTTTGGATGGACATCACAAGAGGCCAGATTGCACATGGTCTTTGATTATTTCAGTCAAACAGAGGTACTAACAGATTTTTCTTTTATCATTGTAATTTGCACTGGATCTTGCTTTTCTTATTAGTTTCTCTTTTATTTAGCTGCCTTACTATAATCTGATACGTACCTGTATACCACCAATAGTATATTGCACCAGTTGGGTGCATAACATACTCCAATTACTGGAATATAATAAGTTTATCCATTGAATTTTGGCATCTGATTTGGACTTACCAGGAGGTGAACAAGATTTACCATGATGATATTTGTTCCATTAATTTTCGAATGAAATGTAATTTTGTAATAATAAGTCTACATTTTAATTGAAGTTGTAGTGGAAAGTTATAGATGAAGTACTTGGCCCAAACCCTAGACAGCTCTCTGAGATATATGCACTCAAGCAAAGAGCCAACAAAGAGACGTAAGTACCCTTTTAACCTCTACATTGAAATGACATATGCACTATGTTACCTTAATACTGCAATTAAACTCCCGTATCCGTATCTTAGACGTATTGATACATATATGCATACAATTCATGTACAATACGTATCAGATATGCCAGCTGCAAATCTAATAAATGTTAATTTAACTGGATAGAGTCAAAGATACGACCAGATTCGTGTATTTTCACGTGAATGGCTGCACGAGGCAGCGTTATGCAGACCCCCATAATTGGAAATTGCTTTTTAACGGCAGAGCCCTTGTATTTATAACTAGGCAACTGGCTCAGAGAAGAAACAATTGTTGTGGGATTAAAACAATTCCAATTCTAACGTGAGCTGACCGGACTCCAGTTTTGTAGTCTTCAAATATGTAAATAAAATAATAATAACTTGTTGTCTTTCAACTTCTTGATGAGCTCCAAGCAAGCCGTTGCTGCACCACTTAATTTCAAAAGTGAAAAATCAAATTTTTTATGCTCTTTTTATTCATTCAATGAATTAATATATTTGTAGTATTGTACATCATTTTAATTGAAAAAATTATACATCCATCTAATAATCTCTTTACTTAATTGAGACATCGATACATTAAGTCTATTTTTTAGAACAAAAATAGTTTTCTTATGATGGAAATAATAAAAAAATGATATGTATATAGGCATATCGCACCCTAAGTTTCTGAAAAATGCTGTGTTGCCATATCCATATTGAATCAGATATGATACATGTATCATGTATCATGTCCATGCAGCATAGCATATGTGCCTTTATCAATGCTGAAAAATCATAGTCAATAAGCAAATATAAATCTTTCATTCCTTGAGAGTTGGAATAATTTGATGAATTATCCTTGAAGTTCTTTCTTTTTCTTTTTGAAATGGCATATGATTGCCAAGTTTTTTTAAATTCTATAGGAAGTTATGTAATAACGGTCTTTTACTTATTCTTTCTTTTCTTATTTGATTGTAACAGTAACTTTGAAGACATAGTTGACGCCTATCTTGCATACTTGCAAGTAAGCAGTTTTTTCATCCATTATTATGAGCGAACATGATCCTTTTTCTTTCTTTTAGTTAATTAGTTTTATTCTCAAGAACTTGGTTGCCATTTAGGTTGCCACTACAAATTTAATACTTTTAGTGTAATTGCCTTATCATACTCTTATTTTTGTTATTATAACTGACTTTTATCAGCATTATTGCAGACTGGAATGTACCAGCAAAAGGATGCAAAAAACTGTAAATGATAGCTTTAACATCTTTGCATGTAGCAGTTTATAGTGTACAGTACGAGACTAAAACGGTACCATAATCATAAATTAATCCTTGGATAATTCATAATTCATACTTTATATTAGGCAACGGTGGTTAACCCTGCCATGGAGCTGGCACTTGATATCTTGAAGAAGTTTGCCTCTGACGCACATCAGGGAAAAATCCCAGAAAACCGCATGTTCTTTGGTGCTCCATGGAGACAGCCTCCTCATGCTGAAAACCGTCAATCATCTTGGGCAAAGATTCAATTAATTGATTTTATTCAATCCTTTGCAAACACTGAGTTCGGGGTAATATTTCTATACATGGTAGATTAGAATGACTACTTTACCGTCATGCTTCAAAGATATCTAAATATCCTATGGACGTGTGCAAAGTTTCCAAATCTAAAACTTTTAATTTGTACATTTGAATTTTGGAAGTCAAATTTTGAAGTACCAGTGCATCCATAGATTGTGCATTCTTTATCTTTTTATCGTTTATTTGATCTCACTGCTAGGAAGGGAGATGAGTTTAACACTAGTTTTACTGGCAGTCTGGGACAATACTAGACATTATTGGCATCCATGTGTTTTTTTTTTTTTGGGGGTAAAGTTAAGTCTTCGCAATTAAAACAATCCAGTAAACATATTTCCTGTCAAACCTCCTCTTTGCTCCAGTAAAATAATCTGTGTTCTTTAGAATGTGATATAGGATTTCTGTTGAGAAGAATAAAATTTTGAATTCTAAAATTGTAGGATGGTCTTGTTACACTATTTCTTATCTCTGTCACTACCTGAATTAATACCCTAACTATGCTGTAGGTTAATTATTTAGCTGATGATAGCCTAGAAATACTAGATGATCCTGCGACCGTTGCCATGTTAGAGGTAAACAATTTGGTTTTCTTCTTTTTTTTAGGGTTGGACGAACCTTTTAACTTGGACAAACTGGGCAAACTAACTCTTAACTTTGCAATTAGACCCACCAATGAGATATGAAAATTTCATCCCATAAGAACGGAATTTGAACTTCAGTTAGGATTCAATTTAGTAATGTTAGCTTTATTTGACCTTTTGGATTTTTTTTCCTGGATTAAATTGCAAGTCATTACAGTTCTCAACTGCTTAACTGTGCCAATATAGTCCAATGAAAACCAAACAAATACTTGAATGAATAATGGTGAATAGTTATTAAATCATATCTAAACTGGTATCATTGCTGAATCCCAACTGAAATAAAGTTTCCATTATTGTTCATCAGATCAGTTGATGCGCTAATCTTGTTCCGTATCCTGTATTTACATCATAGGTTGGTTTACTGTATGCACAGCGGGACCCATCCTTTATTCGACCTGTTACTCGTGGTATTCAGAGGTGTCTTGTGAGATGGTCGGTTCACACAATTTACTCTAGATTATTTACTTTCTGCTGCTTAATTATTATTGAGGCTATTACAGACCTCAATGATTTGTGACTTTATTTGCCTTTTTTCAATTTTTCTTCTATTATATGCTTTCTAATTTCCCTATGGATTTAGTTATAGTCATGTCCAACCAAAGTGTCTAATGGAAGCATTTGTATTCAGGATCCTAATTAAGAAACTGAACATCACTAGAAGGATCTAACTACTATCTTAATTAATAACCATTCTTTTGCACATTTTATTTATAGGCTAGTTCAGCAAAAGATACAACTAACCTTGGAGGAATCAATTGCGTTTACGTGGCAAAGAATATTCCGTGGTAGAAGTTATCGCCACTTAATGAAAGAAGTTGGCTACAAGTAATATTATTTTGAGGTAAGCACGCAACAATATTTCAACAAAGTGTGCCACTTATGCAGCTGTTGTGGAATTGAGCAGTTAAGCCTCTTTGAGTCCAGTGCTGCATTGATCTAAATTAGCACTTTATTTGATGGCCTGATTACTGTATCTATCCCACAGTTGAGCAATTCAGAACAAAACTAACAAGAAAAAGAACTGGGTTGTATAATAATGGTTCCTGTTTTCATTGTCAGCGTGGTTCGTGCCCTGTGATTTAAATTTAGTTATTATATTCAATTATCTTATTTATTTTTATTGCTATTTTATGTTAGTATTTTTGTACAGATGAAGTTTCCACTGAATTATGGTACGGATAAGCTGCCCATCACTTAAAGGTACAGCTGGCATCGACATTTTATTAATCTTTTGTTCCTGCTTTGGCAATATAATAGTTGAATTTTGAATTTCATCCTGGAAGAGAGTTTTTAAGTGTTTGTTTCTTCCATACGCTTGCTTGAAAAAGGAAGTTTTATGAAACCCGGTATTTTTGTCATGCATGGCATTTACCTTAATAAAGTGGAAGACAAATCCAACAATTGCATGAAATCCCGGTAAAAATGCCATACACGCAAGGAAGATTGCAGATTCCTGTATTGAAATTTATACTGGTGAGCTGTTTGTACAGGAATGACAATGTAACTTGTAAAGCAGTGACATCTTTGTATCAGTCTTATTTTAATATCGTTTAATTTGTTATTTTCTGAATTGTGTTAACTTCAAACTAACGAAGATTGCAAACTTTTGATCAAACAACTTGGCATTATACATCCCAATTTTGCTTTATTTTGTAATCGTGTTATCTCACAATCATAAAAAGATGCACATGTAACATGATGGGCAACTTGGTATGACTCTGATCAAAAGATATGGTATGAAAGAGGAAAAATCAAAATCCTGAAATTAAATAGAAAAAGAAAATATGCCTCCGTCAAAGTTGTTAAAACTGGTGGAGCAAAAGCAAAACCCAATCTGTAGGCCTGTTCGGCAGGACCTTTGCCCATGGGAAATCTTGGTAAAAATGACTTTATGAATATTTTTTACCATGAACTGTTCGGCAGCTGGTTATAATACCTATTTTTCAAAACTTGTTGGGAACTTTTCCTATCTTTTCCTTGTTGCTTTGTAGGAAAAAACAACCAACTCCGAGCTCTGTTTTATTTCCCAAAAGCTGGAGTTCACAACTTCTCCATTTTTTTTTTTCTTTCTTCTCCCAAAGTTCCGTTTAATATTTACATATTTATGAGGCATTAATTTGTTGCATGTTTAAAGAGAAGACATTAATTACTTGTATGTTAAGAGAAGGCATTAATTACAGCCACTTACCATGCATTAGAATAACTCTAAAGGCATTAATAGTTTAACTGTATAATTAACTGTATACGACAAACAGTACTTAAAATCATATTTTTGAAGTACTTAACAGTCTTAACTGCAGAGGCATTAATTTCACAATTAGGACAAACAGTACTTAAAAATTAACTGTATTATGCTCCAATTACAATGGTTGAAATCATATTTAATCGTGAAATTGATTCATTTTATATACTAACTATAATTTTCAAAACCAAATTTACTTTGAAGCTATTTTGTTTTTCCATAAACAAGCACAATTAAACAAACACAATTTAAGTTATGCATGATGGAGATTAAAGATTTCTTTGTAATTTCATAGTAGTTGATTTATGTTCACTCATTTAATTTTTTTGAGAAACTATATATACAATTATATTGATCATAATCAGTGATTAGTATCAATACACTAAATATAGTTTAATTTGAGTATTACATTTTCTATAAAAAGAAAAACAACATCTTAACAAGTTACTCATGCATTTGCCTAACACTTATATTCTAAAATTTTGCATAGGTTAAATGACTTTGGTTTTAACAAATTGAAATTTTCATTCCCACAAAATTTCATACACTTTTTAATTTTATAAATTTATTCAAACTTACAATAAATTATTTGTTTTTTAGGGGCGAAATGAACAGGAATTAACCCAATTAATATTTTCCCAAGCCTGACCTTCGCCAATATTTGTTCATCATCATTAGGTGGCCATGCTTTCTGGTTTTCAGTTCGGTGGTTGGTAATGTAAATCTGCATGATTTCGTAACATTTATGAGAATAAATTGCAAAGACATGATTGCTTCATGTTAATTTTGTTGTTTGCTTATTATATTGTTCGCGTTAGTTATTATTTTGCAATTAGCAGTTACTGTAAGCGGAATCTCATATTTGTTGACGGGATATCTACCAAGAAAAGAATGATAGAAAATTGGAGGAAACTAAATGAAATAATTGGAATTAAAACTATAAAACAATTTTGTCATCTATTACCATTACAAAAAAGATTTCACTCATCTTTTTTGTCGCAGGAAATGTTTTTGATTTATGGACATCTTGCCATCAATTTTAGGATTGAACTTTGTGAACAATTTGATTGCATCTGAAACGAACCTTCTTTTTTAATGTAAATTATTGCTCTTGCTAGCAAAACCTCTATTGCTTGTAATTTTGAAAGGTAAATTACTCCAATTAAAAAGATGCCTTGCTTGTTCAGGATTTTTGATTCGGATTGCTTCTTGTCCTGCTCAGAAGATATCAACGAGGATATCCTCAATATGATAGAGGTAAAGACTCAATATAGATTTTTATAATAAAAATTTGCAAAACAATCTAAATGCAAGTTAAAATAATTTTTTTTCTTTCTTTGTAATTGAAAAGAGAAATGCGATAAGTAATTAGGTAGAAGGTATTTATGAGATTGTCTTAGATTCACTATTGAAAGTTCATTGATTCTCTAGCTTGGCACTGTTTAAAAAACCATTGTAATTCTATTATAATGTTTCATTATGTCGAGCTTTTGGTTGACACAATCAGGACTAAACTCTAGTTTACACAATTTGAGAGTGGAGGCTCTTTCTCCATCTTTAATGTGCTACGTTGCGTACGGTATTTAAGAATACGAGATACTGAATTATAATAAAAGTGTATACTTGGTGAATAGTGAACATTTTTCCCGTTAAAAGAAAAAAAAATGGTGGAGAATATTTTCACTTTTCACTCCAATAATTGCCACATGAGGTTTCAAATGTTGGTTCAACCAAAATTTTGGAGCGGTGAACTGGCAATAGTAATTATCACTTGAGTTTTCCCTTGAGGCCAAGTCCAACCAACAAGTACTGTTGCCCTAGCTATAGCAGTAAAGAAACACCGCACTATCCAAAATGAAGCAACTGCAAACGGGAAAAAATAATGCTCTAATTTTCGCCTAAGTAAACAATTATACAAAAGGCCCCTAACTTGAGGCCAGGCAGAATGAATTGGCAGCAATGACACTTTTTGCATCCAAATTCCAATATACCAAAGGCCCAGACACCGTGAACCCAACCCCCTCCCCTCCTTTTTAACCCAATTCATCAATTTTGAGACCATTCCCTCTTTGCCAAATATCATGTCCCAAGAAAGGCTAATTAGCCCCAATTTAAGACTCAAAATACACATCTTTTACCTAGTCAGGTTTTGGTCTAGGATTACAAGTCAACACATAAGGTGAATTTCCACAGCCAATGGTGCTAATTGGGTGCACTGAGAGGGGATTACACCTGTCAAAGACAAGGCGACCTCCTCTCCCCATACGAAAGTGAGGACGGAACACCGACGACGGGTCTTGGCTATCTCCTGTTGGTGGATCTGGTGTTGTCCGTTTGATGCCCAGGACCGCCAGTTTGTCGGCATCAATTGGCTTCGTGAATAGCAACACCGGCTCATCTGGATCCTTTATGTTCAATATTTTATTAAATAGAAAGTTACATTCAATAATTTAAGCACAGTTTTCCATTTTGGTCAGGTCTACAGGTGATCTACAAGTGGAACAAGTGCAAACCTAAATATTCATATTGAACTGCTCTACTGTTGGTACCATATCTCCAGTACATATGAGAACATACCGTACCATAATCAAAATTCGTGCCATGATCTTAGCAAAAGCATTAATTACCCTTTCTTTGTCATTAATCCAGCCATTTTGAACTGGCCTACTGTTGGTACCAACACGCTTGTTGAACTGCTCCCTTTTGATACGGAAAGGAGGAATGACCGCTGGCCTGGCATCCGGGGCCCGCAGGGTAAGTGTGGGTGGCACCTGTACTGGTACAGCATTGCGAGGGTAGGTACGACAGGCTGCTGTGTCATCAGAATCCGCATAGTCATCTTCACTTGAACCGTAGCGGCTTGATACATTAAAGCCTGATAAAGCCATGCCATCTTCAACAAGCTGTGCCTCATGCTGAAAATAGAAACAAGTATAAATACAAGTTTTCAACCACTGTGTACGTTGACATTTCATCAAGGATCTAAATATATTGCTTGTATGTACCAAGCATGAATGATTAACACAGTATCAGTACATGCTGAAATGCATGGGACTCAGAAATGAGTGACCACAAATCTACTACAGATATTTCTTCCAGTGACGTGCTGGCACAATCTAAAAAATAAATCGTAGGGGAATGAATAAAGACAATGTTAGAAACAGACCTTATATGTCATTTGAATGCGTTGAAGATTGACCTCACAATCCATTGCCTCCCGCTTTTTCTCTTCTCTCTGTGGAAAGATGAAAAATCCCCTTCTCTAAATACCCACAGCACAATTTTACAATTTTTTCAATTTTTTATTAAATTTTAGAACTCATAAAATTATTATGATAAAGATAAACCTTGATGAGAGCCTCTATCACTGCCTTCGCTTGGTCCAAATTACGCCGCACCTGTTTCACATCTCAAGAATTAATGAAAGCTTCTACATGAGATGACACCAGTACTTGGCATAACAGCTGAATAACATGCACTTCAACCTTTTGGAACATAAATTTCTCTTTGGTACAATTACAAGGGACCTCTAGAAAACGTAAAAAAATAAGAACTCACTAAAAAGTGAGTATTATGGTGAGAGAGAAACCCTAAACTAAGATGAATTAAGTTTTCAAAATTAATGGTACTTGTGTGTGTGTGTGTGAGTGAGAGAGAGAGAAAGAGAGAGTATACCAAGCGAAGCCGTTCGAAGGACAACACATTGTTTTCTCTTCTTTGCATCTAAAAGAAGGAAATACAATTCAGACAAAAGTTATTTCGGTATTTATACATTCTTTGTTTCTTGTAAAGAAGGTCAAAAGAAGAATATAGAAACAAACCCTTCTAGTGTGTAATCGATGAGCCTTTTCCCTTGGCCTAAAGACATTGTATGGATTCGTATCATTCACCGGAGGTGGTGGCTAACAATTTCAAAATTTTAAAACAAACCAAAATCAAGTGAAATACAACTAGACAAATTCATTAAAAGATATTGTTAAAGGGAGTATTCTGATCAATCTGTAAAATCATATATGAGAAAAGGGATGCCAACCTGTAATCGCCGAAGAATAGGCCTTTGCCACCTCTCTCTCTGAAAAAGAAAGAAGTAATATAAACAACTGACAACGAATAAGGAGTTATCTTATATAAGAGTTTTCAATGGTAAATACATGCCATTATACCATTGAGTTCCAATATCATTGATGCATTTTGGACACTAATGACAAATTCATAGAACTACTTCTGAGCAGTAATTTCAAATCCCAAAACCAATTTACTCAATTCTGAGAATATATTCTGAGCAGTAAATGATATCCAACTGTACAATCCTTGAATTTCAACAACAAATTGTCAACTAGAGGCACAAATTTAAATTTGCAACGCAGCAACCACTTTTATACTTCAATTTTAGTTCTCAATAAAAATAGTTCCACAATCATTTTTGACCCCCTCAATTGATGCCATTCATTTCCAGTATTACTACACAGCCAATTTTTTAATTCTGAAGTATATGTCTTGCATACCTTTGATTTCCAGTAATTATATACAGACTGAATAACAGAATGCCTCATTGATAGATTTTGGAAAGCCTGAAAAGCACACAGTGATCTTTTGTAAGAACATAGTCAAAGTCATTAACAAAAGAAGAAATTTAGATTCTGAAACATTACCAACTTCAAGATGGGTTCCAGTTCTTCCAGATGTTTTTTTTTTTTTTTTATGTTTGTTTGAAAGGTTAATTTTCGCAGGCTCCTTTGAATGAAAGAGGCTTAGAGTGTGGCTCACTTGGGTAATATTTGGCTTGGTAACCAGAAACACCATCATTTATATAAGTCTCAAAATATAAATATTTTGAAAGTAATAGCAAATTTCAGAATTAATTGTGATCCCCTCCAAGAACTCGGAAGTAATACTTTGCTTGACCAAGCATAAACTAGCTCATAGCAAGTAAAGGTTAAGGTATTCACCTCCATGGCAGAATCAGGCTTTAAAACAACTGGAATAGGAGCTGAGAAAGTGGGTATTATCAGACCCGCTCTCTCTCTTGACTTGTGGTCCATTATCTCCAACTTGAAAAGCATCATCTCCAACCTACAGGCATATATAAAAAAAACTTCCTTTAATTTCTACCAAAAACAAACTTTTAATTGGCTGTACCAACAACAAAAATCTATTTGTATGGCATAACATGTCATATTTATTTGTTTAGTATCTTGTTGTCATATTATACCAAAGTAGTTTGGTTACATACGCGGGATAAGCATATCAAAAGTCAACAAAGACATACTTTTCGGATGATATAGATTTTCTTTCAGTGTTGAATTCCTCGAGCCAGTCTTCATCTTCATTGTCCAAATCATACTCGACAAATTCACCAATCTCAGCCCTGGCTGCATTAATCAAATTTGGCAAAATTATTTACACGTTAAAGTAAAAATGAGCTTAGCAACTTAAAGCAACAAAAATACAAGATACTAAACCTAAAGCAATTGAAAGGACCCACTAAATAACAGAATAACACGAAAAAAAGCAAAAACCATGGCGCTTTATGCAGAAGCATTCCATATAATGTTTGCATCCTCTGTTTTACTGCGGCTGCTGGCACATAGTTAGCCAATGGTTATTTGACAAATCTGCTTTTCAATAAGACAAAAGCAGCTAACCTCACCTGATTGTGCGGACCCAAAATCAATACAGGCTTTTGAGTTCTAACTTGGACCCGAACTATTATGAGTTTGATATTTCACAAAATCAGTTTTAATATTATATAATTGGAAATATTTGTAAGAATTTGCTGGCCCAGACCAAGATTGCATACAAATACAATTACCCTCAAAGAATGAAGTCCATATTCCAAAGAAAGTGTCTTACTAAAAGAAATATTTAATTAATTGCACTGAAAAACTGTATGATTTATGAAGTTGGCAATTTGGATTTCCAAGGCAGTCTTCCACGTAACTATTTTTGAGAGAACATGGAGCACATTTATTGCTAAACTCCAAAGAAGTACAGGTCCAATAACAGCAATAATTAGCACTCCTCAAACATTAATACTTTCTCAGATGAAAGGTCATTTCAACTCGCATCCCACTCACGAAATAAGAGAAAGATTTCATGGCCCCCTATATCATACCAAAATATGATAAATTCTGCATTATGTTATTTTCATTCTATGCTTAAACACATTCCCAATGTATTTTCCATAAGGGTAGGATTTTTTTGCAATTTAAGGATCATGGAGAATCATTTCCCCTACTTTTTTAGGTAACAGAGAAGAATGCAACAAACCTCCTCTTGCACGTATATAAGAGGTGGGCTGACTGAATGTGCGTGAGTAATCTCTTTCATATGTGTCAACTGCATCATATTGTGGGGTCGGTATCTCTTGTGCATTGACCTTCTTCTGTAGTGCCTTTGGTGCCTAATAAATGCACATACTAACATTAATCAAGACACAAATGGTCAAATCTGATCCTTAGCATACTTAGTAAGTAGCCAAGTACTACAATCAAGGCACTTCTGGAATATCTACCACATTTCCAGAGAACAGCTTGCAACCAACATCCAAAAAATTTAATTATTATAACACAAAATCCTTAAAAATACTATGTTTAAAAAAGGTGCATGTTAATTGACTTACTTCAAAACTTTTGAGTATTCATGTACAAACAATGTAAACAAAAGACAAATAACTTTTGAACCTTTAACGACTTCATTACTTATGAAAATTTCATATCAAATTGAAATTTTTAACAGGTCCATGCACCGCCACAATTCTTTCCTAGTATGAACAGCACGAAATTACTATCATAGATAAAAGATAATAAACCTTTAATGAATCCAATAGAACGGTTTGTATCTGAAATGCAATTACATCTATCACTTTTTAACAAGTATGATGTCATCATAATATTTATTTTTGCTCTCTATTTTTAATTATTCAGCTTAAAGTTCGCAAAAACAGAAGAAGAAAAAGGAAACAAAATAATACAATTGCTATACCTGGTTTTAATTGAATATACCTGGGTTCAAAATTAAGAACTCGCTAAAGTTCATGGCAATAAGTAGTCAGCATTTAATGAGATATACCTACTTAATAATATGACAGTTGGTAATTTCACGAATACGTCCCGTTACATCAGGTGTCACGTGTAAATAAAAAGAAATATTGCGAGTTCATGTTGTAAATATGGCAAGATACAAGGTGTCCTTGGAAAAAATTAATCACATAATATTAAAGCATAATAAAACCAAACCATGATAATGCCAGTGTTCTACGCGCAAATATGAGAAAAAGGTACTTCATAAAGCAGCTCAAGAGCACTAGGAGATTTTACCTCGGGTTCAGGTTCGAATACCAAGCGGGGACGAGTCGGCAGGTCGTCATCCTCGAAATCCTTGAAGGATCTGAGAACAGGTATCTTTTTGTTTATGTCGAGGGGTCGTGGCCTCACTATCGGCCTAGTACTCATATCAACTCTTCCTATTTCCAGCCACTTTGACCATTAATTCCTCCCCTCACCTCCAATTGCTCACAATGTCTCCCCGCAATCACCCCCAAATACAATATGTCTTTATATTTCTAGCTTCACTAATAGGTTTCCAATGTATATAGTATACAGTATGCACAATTCTCCAATTCAGCACATTATTCAAATAACCATTTAACTAACTGAAGCACTACAGGAAACACCATTCTATCAGAAGATAAGTCAACTAAAACACTTCAACCTTACACAAGCCCTAGAATTAATGAACCAAGAGCTGGAGACCGCAAAAAGGGATAGAAGTCCTAGCTTACAACTAAAAACACTATACACACAATAGAAAAACTGTTGTAAAAGTCGAATTACGCATGAACAATGCGAATAGGGTTTTCTCGGACTGATGCTGGGGTCCAGGGGACCGAGAACTTAAATGGTCTCGCTATCTAGGGTTCAGTGACTGTAAAGATTCCCGTCAAATAGTAAGGACGAAGGAGAGGAAAGAAAGAGAAACTTTTCTAGGGTTAGGGTTTCTCGGGGAACTTGCGGGATTTCTAGGGTTTGAAAGAGAAATAAAGCGAGGGAAGGAAGAAGATGGTCGAGGGAGGCTCGCAAGTCGCAAGAGTTGAAGGATTGATTGGTGGACACTTTTGCATGGTATCGGTATATGATCAGTCTGTAGACCGTAATAATTTGGAGTACTTGAAAGTTGAATCCATTGAATCCATGATAACGGAGGGAGAGGGGGGTGTCCGATGCCCATCGGACCAAATCCGGTTCGATGGGCAGTTGGAGCCGTCTGATTCAAAATCAGATTTACATTTTGATTAACAAAGCCATATTGGTTAATGATACGGATTAGAGTGGAAAAAACGTGTCGTGCCGTGACTAACACGCCGTGACTTTGATATCGTGACGTAATTTTTCACGTGCCGTGATAAAAATGTCAAGGGGTGATCACGACACGCGAATGGGCATGCCACGTGAGTCACGCCGTGCCTAAACGTGCCGTGACCATACGTGACTCGCGTGAACATTTAATCATAATTTAGGTTAGTTTATTCAAGATTCACCATTAAATCAATATCTAATGGTACTAATTACACGTGACTCGCGTGACTACGTGTCGTGCCGTGCCGTGACGTGACTAAATCTTTCACGTGCCGTGACAAAGTTTCAAAAGATGAGCACGGCACGCGAATGGTCACGGCACGAGACACGCGAGTCACGACACGTAACTGACACGCGTGTCGTGCCATTCCGTGCCGTAACCGTGCTATTCCGTGACGGAGCCGGCTCCGCCGTGCCATTTTTCCCACTCTAATACGGATCCATCTTTTCAAAGCTGCTATTTTAATAAATCTGTTTATGTCAGTCTCTCCTTCCCGAATTAAATATCTCTCTCTCAGTCGCTCTTGATCCGACTTTTCACCTCTCCCTCGCTCTCGACGCGTCGCTTGCTACCTCTCGTGCGCACAACTCCACTACGGTTCTCTCTCGCGCGCAAAATACCGCGTCGCTCTCTCTCTCTCTCGACTTTTCTCCAAAGCATCACCATTTCAGGACTCAGAAAGTTACTAATTTTATTTTGCTTAATATCGGAGGAAGAGATTTTTTTAATGCTCATTATTTGAGCTAGATTTATATCAGATTCATTCTCAAATAATAATACAAATCAGACTTATTGATCTATATTTAAAGAATAATTGATTGAATCAATTAATAAAGAAGAATTCTGTAATTAAGTTAAACAATATAGCATTTTCTTATTTAAAATAAAAGATTCGTTCAAACTAATTTATTTTCTGAAAATATAGATTTTACTAAATAAAAGTATCATATGCTTATTTTTATTGTACTATTAGTCATGTTTGATTACTGTTTGGAATGGTGTACGCTGACCCTTTTTTTTTTTTTTTTGATAAAAGGCAACGAAGTGCCCGTTTCATATAAGAAACAGAGAGTTTTAATTACAACGTACTGTTAGTTGCTCACAACCGCTAAACACAAAAAGACCAAACTGTGCGCCAGAACAAAACAAAACACATGCGCCCTTCTTTTGACAATCCACCAAAACACAGAAATAGAGAAGTATAATATGGCTAAGCCTCCAAAATATGGGCTGAGGTAAGATGGTCTTATCCCTAGATTGATACTAGATTTGATATTCATCAGAGTGAGGTCGCTGGTAACCCAGCATCCCCTGCTAGCTGGTCCAGCAGCTCCTCCTCAACAGTGGTGCCTTGATAGAGTACCACTTGATGGTCTTTTGGATCCCAAACCCGCAAGGGAATAATATCCAAATCAACAGGTAAGAATTCGCTAGCAGCTGCTTTGATCCTCTTATCCATATGACCTGCCCAATATTCAAACACAGATAGAATAAGTACAACAAGCGATTTAATACTCTTAATTGAGGATCCTTGGAAGATAATTTCATTTCTATGTTTCCATACGGTCCAGCAGAAAGCACTGTAGATAACTAAAAATGCTTGTTGGTGTATTTTATCTAGTGAACAGGAGAATTCAAATATATCGGCACATTTACCCCAATTCATAAACAGATTTTGACACTTACCGAGCCAGAACCACAGATGTTGGGAAATTTTACATTTAAGAAATAAGTGTGTAGTGGTTTCATTGTTGGAACAAAATTGACAATGGGGATTACCATACCAGCCTCGTTTCTGTAAGTTCGTTTTGGTGTACGCTGACTTGTACCTTCTGTGGCACTATTCTGGTAACATGCTAGTATAACATGCTTATTTTTATAGTACAAAGCAGCAAGAGTTAAAACTTGGATTTGTGAGTGCATTGGTATGTACTGCCAGTATAACAGCTGTGACCAGTACCAAAAAATAATGCAACAATTATGATAGTCCTGACATGTCTTGATTAGACCAACCAATAAACACTCTTTCTATTTCAGTACATCTTATTTTATTAATTTATATAGATAAAAAAACCTCTATCTTTAGACTACACTACTGGAGAAGGGCAAACTTTGATAGGGTCTTCTATTGGGTCTAATGAAATCTAACGGTGAAAACTCTTAAACTCAACTTTTGAGTTAATGCAGAGGATATGGATTCCATATTTATATAGCATGTTAATTATCTTTTTAGAGCTATTTCCATTTTGAAACACAGAGTCAACGTTCTATTGAGAAAGAGAGTGTTATTCTACACGCACAAATTGAATTATTAAGAACGGAACTCCTTCCATTTTACCCTTAATTAAAAAAGCAGGCCCAATTTTGTCCTTCCACCTTCTTTTTTCTAACACAATTAATAAACCAACAAATATATAAACTTACTCATGTTCAAATGACTACAATTTCATGGGAATTAAGTGGGATTGGGCTCAATTTTCTATTTTTTTTCCAACTGCGTTCGGATAGTCCATTTCTTCCTAATGGGTTCTCAGCTTTTTCTCGAACCATTCCCATCTTAGTTCATTTTTTTGAGAAAAAAATTGTTAGCTCAAAGTGGATATTTTTTTTCCATTTCCATTCTTCTCTTTCCTCACTTTTCTCTACTCACGTGGGTCTATCTGCCACTTTATCTTTCTCTCTCTCACACACAACAACAACTCTTTATGGGCCTGTTCGTTTATGACAGGATTGTGCGGGATAGAATTTGATGGGAATGAGAATCCACTTTTGAAAAAGTGAGAACCCATGAGTACAGGAACGTACGGGATTGATTATGAGAATATGCTGAAATGAGTGTTTCTATCCAAGATTGTCGATTCAAGATTGTCGATTCTATCCAAGATTGTCCTAGACACCATAATAAAACATCTTTCTGTTTCTATCCAAGATTGTCGATTCTTCCGGCGAGATTGGATTAAAATTGACATTAGCCAACGTAAGTAATGCCCTCTCTACACCAAGAGGAGTCGTTAGAGATCTGGATTGGCTATATTTTCTCTACTTCGTAGACCTTCCTCAACCCGGTGACGTACATCAGTCCGCCTAAAATGAGATTGGATCTCGCTGCGGAGGAAGAGGAAGAGCACTGCGAGGGAGCCACAATGAAGGGGTAAGGGGTGGTGGTGGAGGGTGAGAGAATGGTGTGAACTTGCAATTTTACCATGCTACAAGAAGAGAAGACCAAAGCGATAGACTTTTTCCTTGTACTCATTTCGATTGGCAAAAACAACGAGCTTGAATTTGCTCTAACGAGCCTTGTATCGCCAGCTTGAATTTCCTCGTACACATTGCAATTTTACCAGCTTGAACTTTGTTTAATTTTACTTTTTTTTGGTTGATTTCTAAACGGAAGAAAATAGCATGTCGATAATGTTGTTGTAAGTAATCTTCTGTGTTGTTTGACTAATTTGTAAAACATATAGCTATTGAATTTTACAGTTTCTCTGTTTAAGAATATGTGCAGGTTTAAGAATACGGTCATATGTCAACGAAAGTCAACAGTGTTTATCATGACAAGTTGGCATAACAAAGTGCCTCCGAAGGTCAAAGAAAGTCAAAGTCTTCATCATGACAAGGACCATCTGCACAAGATAATATGTTACATGATTTTCTTGAACTATAAGGAAAGATTTAATGCATATGATCAGATGGAAGATTCACACAAGCCTTTTGGAATGTCGGATATTGATGGGAAGTTGAATCATGAAGAATATGAAGGATCATATGAAGATCAAGTTCATGAAGATTATGAAGATCATACTTTACCTTTTGTGTTATAATTTTTATTTATATCTAAATGTAGGATAAAGTAGATATGAGGTTGCGACTGCCTGATTCTAGCCGTTGCATGGCTAGAAGTTTGAATTCAAAATATAAATTAATCAGGCAGGCTAATAGTGGTATCTAAGCACAAGCAAACCTAGAAAATTCCAATTATGCAAAAATTTTGAGATTTGCCTCAGCTGTAGTGAAACTTTATCACTATGGGTGTGACCTAAAATCCAAAATTACCACTATAAATAGAGGGTCGATTCTTCCTCTAAAATTTACACAGAAGTATAACCTTTGCGCCTCCACTTTAGAAATTCTTTGAGGGTTAGTCAGTCCATTGTTGAATGTGCTTAAACCATTTATAATCATTTCCATCAACCTCGAATATACTCTACCTAAATTGATCCAGAGTGAGATTAGAGTGAGAGTAGTGATTGTCTGGACTTAGAGCCTGCGAGCTCGCTCATACTGGAGCCTGTGTGCTTACCTTACTTTTTTTTGAGTTGTTGCGCTCAACCTGTCGTTTGTGTGGATCGAAGGAGTGTTGTCTCGTACCGTCACAACTTGTATTCCTTTCTTTATTGGGTAATAAAAAGACACGCCTATCAAGGTTGTGTTGCCCCAGAGACGTAGGTCCTTTAGAGGCTGAACTTCGTTACCAACTTCTGTGTCACACTTTCTCTAACTCTATCTATTTAATTTACTACATTTTATTATTTATTTATTCATTTACTTACAAGTTCTTGATTCCGACAAGAGCTACACTTTAACACACACACATACAATTAGATTTAATTTATACGTTAGATACTTAGTAGATAGAGTTACATTTTAGATAAACTTATTCACCCCCCTCTAAGTGCCGAAGGGACAACAAAGTGGTATCAGAGCAGGTTGCTCATAATTGAATTGAACTGTTTAGATCCAATATGACACAACAACCTAGAATTGCTAAAGAACCCCGAATTTTTGGTACTACAGTTAAGAATTTTAGTTATTGAAAAATGTCTATGATAAATTACCTGAACATTCTTGAACTATGGATGTAGTTGAAAAAGGATATACTCGTCAAAACACTAAAAACTCATAGAATGAAACTGAGCCATCGAAAGAGGTAAAGAGGAAAAATGACAGTGCAATTAATGTTCTAATAAACACAATAAGTGAGGACAAAGATGTTGTTTTTGTTGGCTGTATGCAATCTTCTAATACTTTGTTTGACTATATTTGTAAAACATACACTAATTGAATTTAACCTTTTACACGATTTAGTAAGTTTGCATGTTCAAAGCCTTAATTACAAGATCTATTGTGAAAGAACCAAAGATAGGTTCAGAGTTTTAATTTTAAGATTTATAATGAAGAACCAAGAATCATGAAGTGCTGAATTATAAGATTCTTTTGATGAACCTGAGAAGTCAACAAAGACTTTATGAAGCTATAAATTTATGTAATAATCAAGTTTTAAGTAAAGTATATTTAAGGCTTGTTGATTTCTTGAGCATCCGCCTTGACCGAAACAAATACATGGAACCAAGTTAAAATGACAAGTCATAAAGTTCCAATTTGGTTTCGTGCAAGACAAATGACATCCGTATGGTTGTTTATCAAGTTTTATGAGACAAATTGTACTAACTGGTCTAAACGGTCATAAACATTTAGAACGGTTAATATTAATTTGAATTATTTTACGGAAACCCTAACTTCAATATTCGTACAGTCCAACCTAACAGGTTTCTTCCTGTTAGAGTGGATCTAGCAAATCTGAACTCTCCCACTATATAAAGAATTATCATCACTTCAGATTTGCTAAGCTAGCCGCCTCTCACATTTAAAAACGTATTTATTGTGCAACACTTGATAGCTTCCACTGTTGAGTGAACTTAAAACTTCAATATCCTCTCAACACTCTCAAATCCACTCGACTTATTTTTTAAGAGATATAGTTTAGTGTCTAGGATTTAGTTATAGAGCGTTTCCGCTCACATATATCCATAGCTGTGTGACGATCCCAAGGGACTCTCCAGCTCGAGCTTTTAGGCTTCACTTGCACACTAGTTAGGTCATGACTTCCCACCGTTGTTGGGCTCGCATGTCACGTGTTGTGTCCTTTCTTTCTGGGTAATAGGAAAGGGGCACCGATGAGATTGCTCTACCCCGGAGACGTAGGTTTTTTATGTTGAACTCCGTTATCATCTTGCGTGTCAATTGTCTCTAAACTCTACTCTATTTACTTTACTTGCACACGCTTGATTGACTTGTTAGTTTAGAGGGATTAATCGAAAAATATCTAAGAGTCTTTGAGACTCCTTTTAAACCCCCTCTAAGTGACGTTAGGGACTACAGTTTTCACCAATGCTAGAACTGCAAAAGAAATGTGGGATAATCTTGTAAACAGGTATGAGGGTACACCTCAAATGAAACGAACCAAAATAACTGGACTTTAAACTCAGTTTGAAACCTTTAGGATTGGTAGTAATGAGTTCATAAAAAATATATATAATAGAATAATGCATTTACAAAATGAATTTATTGAACTTGGAGAATCACTTTCTCACGAAAAGATTGCAGGAAAACTGCTGCGTATTATGCATAGGGAAGCAGGATGGGGGTAGCTAGAAGGCGCTCTTGAAGCTCTTTCTGGGATGAAAACGTACACTCCAGATGAAGTCTACGCACATTTGAGGAGCTTCGAAGAAAAACTCAAACAAATCAGGGAGGAAGAAGGAGGAAAATAAAAAACCATTGCCCTTTATGCTCAAGAACAAACAATGTCCAACATGCAAAACTATTCAAATCCTTCTATCAAATTCAACTAATTTGTTCCTAAAAAAATTGGAACAAGAGTCCTCTAAAGATGATGAAGTGTTCACGAGAGTGTTCAAAGGGTTACGTGAGTTCGAACGAAAATTCAACCAAGAACGGGAAGGAAGTAATGAGAAAGGAATATGTTTTGTATGTCACAAAGAAGGACATACAATGCTTGATTACTAACACTATTTCCTTATCTTAAGGGAAAGATAAAAATAGCAAACCAAGTCAGTCAAAACAAAAGTAAGATGGTGATAACTATAAGAAAAAGAAGGTGATGCATGCTGACTCTGACACAGAGTTTGATGACAGTGAGCCAATCAAGCTTGCACTGGTGGCTGAAGCGGATAAAAATAAAAAGATCGACGCAGATGTGATCATTGTTAGAGAAAACATCACCGATAAGCCAACAACCGAATCTCTCAAAGAGATAGAAGAGGAAATCAATCATCAAGAAAAGAAAGTCGATACAAATACAACATCGACAAGCTCATCAGATAAGGTATTCCTAAACCAAAGATTAAATTTTTCTAAACTGACCAATACAACTAGACAAACCAGTGAATCAAGCATTCTCTTTTCAAAGAATCTCAAAAATCAAAATACAACCAGGTTAAACCCTCTTCTTGATGATTCCATTGCCATTTTGAGTAGAAGAGATAATATGGTTAATTGGTTATACATATAAGTATCAGTATCGGATCGTTGTTAGCTTTATAATTGTCTTTCAATCATGGAAGGTAAAAGAATTAGACTCAGTTCTACATAAGTTACACTTAGGTGAAATATGATCACTAAGAATTAAAGTTAACAGTATACAAGACAAGAATAGTAAACTTAAAAGTATAAGGGTCCTAAATAAAGTCTAGAATATAAACTTAAAAATTATGAGTTCATAATTCAAAAATCAAAAGACACATTAAGATGTTGTACAACACACTTAGAATAACTTCAAACATTAAAAGTGAAAATTCAAACTTTAGAGACTGATAATAGGGCTAGATCACCTGATGAACTATCAAATGTCATCAGGCTAGATCCATATTTTCTGAAATCAGATAGATGACCGAGAATCGAATAAACTTGGTCTTGGATATGAGAAGGGTAATTCCCCATTCAAATCCAACTTTCTAGATAGGCAATAGATAAAAGGGAACATACTCAAATTTTTAATAAGCATAAATTCTTAAAACTAAAATTTGATGACAATGAGTACATTACATTTCAGTCTAATAAAAGTACAACTTTTAATAAAAATAAACCACATGAAAATTATTTCAAAAATCAAAATGGTATTTGGTATTATAGGTCTATTAATAGTCAGTCTACAAGTCAAAATGGTGCTCAACCAAATGAGTTACCCAGAGATGTTCTCCAACATCCTAAGAAATTTGTGTCAATTAACTATGAATATAAAAGTGAAAGACCTATAGATAAAATAATTATTCGAAGGTCAAGGTACAGACCAAAGACTCAAACTCAAGGATCAAAAGGTCATTCGCAAAACAAATCCAAGTTCTTTGGATTTTCCTGGCTCTCAAATTAAAAACTTCACAATATGTTTCCAAAAATACTCAAATCTAATAAACAATTTTTGGGGAAAACTAAACTCTAATACTTGGAAAAGAAAATGTTTGAGTTCACTGGTTAAATTGGTCAAAATTAGGTATGGTCTACAGTCTACGATTATTAAGTTTATCATTATCAGATTAAGGAATTAATTATTTTAATTAGAATTCCAATCCAATTCTTCGTTTTGAAACTCCGTCTTCCAATAAGATTTATATGTCAGTCAAAACATACATCTGACAATCTACTTCTGTCTTTCTATATATTCAATTCATGATAAGACAAGTCAGAAAAAAATAAATCGAATACACAGAGAAAACTAGTGTTGAACAACCATCATAACACATAAATAACCCAAGGAGAATTAAATTCGGAAACCAATATCTCCTTTATAAACCAGAGAATCGTTATACTCTCTTCCATACCAAATTCAATACTTGCATATCCAAACAATTGATCATCTTTTCAAAATCCTTCATGGCACCAAACTCCACAAATCACAATCTTCAAATCAAAACACCCTTTGATAACCCAATCCAAACTCCACCAAGAACCACTGAGTCTTCTGATAGTGAATCGAAAAACTTTAATGTCTTTTTCGATAGTATATGTCTTGTATGTGATCAGCCCTTAGTAAATGAAGTGGCGTATTTTTGCAATGAATGCACTGGGGAGTTTCATCATAGATGCATCTTACTACCATGTCAAGGAAGAGAAGATCCACATTTTGAGTCATGGGTATGTCCCATGTGTGAAGAAGAAGAGGAAGAGAGAGAGAAACAATTATTAACAACCCAAGAGAAACTAGTTAGAAAATTCTGATAAGTAGAGATTTAGTAGAATAAAAAGTTGTAGTAGTCAGGATTGATTTCTCTTATGTTGTGTAATAATATCTATCTATGAGTATGGTTATAATGTTCTCTTTAAAGTGTTTTGACTCTATTAATTGTTCTAAAGGACAAACTCCAATTTGAGATTGTCAAAATCCTCAGATGTCCTCTAATATAATTAAAAATAATCCCCTAAAAGTTATGGCAATAAATATAACCAAATTTTATATATTATATGACCAAATTACCATAAAAATTTGCAGTTAGAACATGAAAACCCTTTAATTTAATAAAATCTGAATTGTCGTTGAATATGACTAATTGCATTTATGCTTAGAGCCAAAATTTAAATTGTTAAAAATATTTTATGAAATCATACTCTATGCATAACTTGAACTGTAAAATGCTAACATTATTTATTATTTTTACGTCTTAATTTACAAATTTTATTAAATTAAGGAGGAGTGTATATTTTGAAGGGGAGTACCCCATCTCATGTTTTTCCTTCCCTTTTGTCTGATTTCCAAAAAAGGGGAGAAAACACAAGATGCATTAGTACTAAATCCATTGAACAAACAAAGAAAATAAAGAAAACACAAAGAAATACAAGAAAAGAAAAAAAATTCGCTGTTATATACAAGGTGAATTAACTTTATGCACTTACTAGCAGTATATGTTTTGCAAATCGTCAAAAGGGGGAGATTGTTGTTGTAAGCAATTTTCTGTGTTGTTTGACTAATTTGCAAAACATATAGCTATTGAATTTTACAGTTTCTCTATTTAAGAATATGTGCAAGTTTAAGAATTACGGCCATAGGTCAACAAAAGTCAGCGGTGTTTATCATGACAAGTTGGCATAACAAGGCGTGTCTGAAGGTCAAAGAAAGTCAAAATATTCATCATGACAAGTCAGAACGTGACCAGCTGCACAAGATAATATGTTATATGATCTTCTCGAACTATAAGGAAAGATTTAATGCATATAATCGGATGGAAGATTCACGCAAGCCTTTTAAAATGTCAGATATTGACGGAATGCTGAATCATAAAGAATATGGAGGATCATATGAATATCAAGATCATGAAGATTATGAAGATCATATTTTATCTTTTGTGATGTAAATTTTATTTATATCTAAATGTAGGGTAAAGTAGATCTGAGGTTGTGACTGCCTAATTATAGTCATTGCATGACTAGAAGTTTGAATTCAAAATATGAATTAATCAGGCAGGCTAATAGTGGTATCTAAGCACAAGCAAACCTGGCAAATTCCGATTCTGCAAATCTTGAGATTTGCCTCAGCCATAGTGAAACTTTATCACTATGGGTGTGACCTAAAATCCTAATTTGTTTATCCATTTAGGAGATCCAAAACCACCACTATAAATAGAGGGTCGGTTCTTCCTCTAAAATTTACACAGAAGTATAACATTTGCGCCTCCACTTTAGAAATCATTTGAGGGTTAGCTAGTCCATTGTTGCTTGTGCTTAAACCATTTATAATCCTTTCCAGCAACCTCAAATATACTCCACCTAAATTAATCCAGAGTGAGATTAAAGTGAGAGTAGTGATTGTTTGGACTTAGAGCCTAGGAGCTCGCTCTTATCGGAGCATGTGTGCTCACCTTACTTTCTTTTGAGCTGTTGCGCTCCACCTGTCATTTGTGTGGACCGAAGGAGGGTTGTCTCGTACCAGTCACAACCTGTATTCCTTTCTTTATTGGATAATAGAAATGCGCGCCTATCAATGTTGCATTACCCCGGAGACGTAGGTCCTTTAGAGGCCGTACTTCGTTACCAACTTCTGTGTCACACTTTCTCTAACTATATCTATTTAATTTACTACACTTTATTATTTATTTATTTATTCATTTACATACAAGTTCTTAATTCCGCTGAGAACTACACTTTAACACACACATACACTTAGATTTAATTTATACGTTAGATACTTAGTAGATAGAGTTAAATTTTAGATAAACCTATTCACCCCCTCTAGGTGCTGTAAGGGACAATAGATAAGAGGCATATTAGTTCATTTTTGATGAGGTTTGTATCACCAGATTTCATTGTAAATTAAGTTCATTTTCTTTTTTTTTTAATTAATTTGTCTTTATATTTGTGAATGAAATATAGTGGAAAACGTCATCAATCTATTATATAACAAATTAGTATTTTAATAATGAGCATATTGGTTTTTAACTCATACATAATAAAATAGATAGTTTTTATTCTTAATCCTTCCTCAATCTTAATTTTTCAATCGCCGAACATGGTCTCCTTAGTAGACCTTAAGGTTATAATCCTCAACTCCTTAATCCTCCTTGCTGAACAGCCCCTATATATACATATCATGATTTGTATTTGTTAGGACAAAAAAAAAAGAAATTGATACTCACGTGGATGAGAGAGAGAAAGATCATTTCTTAAAATGAGAGAAATGTGGACCCCTCAAGAGAGAGAAGAAATGGGAAAACAAAAGTTTGACCTGACTTCAGGATTTTGTTGTTGGGATATAGTGCACGCTAGAAGGTACATTTTAAAAATTTACTAACATGCAACACACAATCTTACTGTAGAACAAGCAATCAATCACATGCAGGATCGCGCCACACGAGCTATCAAGCAAGTGTTTTATAGTTTATACCTTGTCCTCTTGCAAGGTGACGGGCTTGGGTGCCTCAAGCTATCTCTTCACAATGCGCTCGCTTCTTCTCATCTTTCAAAAATAGGAAAACCAAGAGGTGTACACCAAGGGGTAATCGAATAGCTAGCTCGTGTGATTGCTAGATCCACTCGCCTGCCCCAATCGAATCACAACGGTCTATCAACTCCAAAACCCCTTTGGATTGATCAAACCGATTCTCAATCAACACACCCTCACAGATTCAATCCTCAATCTCAATCTAGATCAAACTAGTGATCTAGTCTTACAATCAATCACCAAAGAGAAAGGAGCAAAAATGAGAGATCGAAAATCCGAATCAAAACAAGAAGAAATCAAACCTTCCTCAATCAATCAACTACACAAGATCTGGATCTCAATAGATCGATCAAATCGAGTAGCTAAACCCTAATCAAGGCATAAGGCCGATCGGCCAAAGAGAAGAGAGAGGAGGCAACGACCGACTAGAGCAAACGGCTAGGCCCGTAGTTAGGCGGATAGGGCCAAGGTAGAGGAGAGGCGTGCGGGGAGGCCTAGGCGAGCTCGGGCCTAGCAACAATGGCGCTGGGTGGAGCGACAACGGGCCAGCAGCGGGGAGCCAGACAGGTGGCAAGCCGGCGGTCAATGGCGGGGTGGTGGTGTGTCGGCCAAGGGAAGAGAGAGAGAATGAGGTGGAAGTGTGTGTGAGAGAGAGAAGAGCTCTCTTTGATCTAGATCTAATCTTGATAAAAAATTTGATGATTGACTTGATGATGGATGGAGGGGTCTCATGTTTAAATAGACTTTCTACTTTACCATATTGCTTTTGCATAATATCTCAACAATATGAATTAATGAAGGACTACATGGTAATCATACATTAGAGTGGTTCAATGGACCAATGGTTTATCCAATAATCATTCAATACTTTGCTTAACTATTAAGCAACTCTCTCCCTCTCATTTAATTGACCAAGTCAACCTAACAGCCACCTCATATGGTCAAACTTCAACCTCTCCACTATGGCTATATTTTTTGAACCGTAAATCCAAATTATGCATACCGCATATTCACGCACTCGTCTCTCAATCCTCTATAACATGGTACAATCTAATTGCCTAAAATAGCAGGATTGATCAACTCCATAATATTTTTAATCTAATTAAATATATTTTCTCATTTAATCGAATCATCATTTGTACATACTTGTGTACTAAATTGATTCGACTAATCCTCACATGATTAAATCTTCTTGTGTACAAAATAGATTTAATTAATCATCTTTATACTTCTTGTATGTTGAGTGAATACTTATTATGAACCTGCATAACTAAGTATTTTAGGATTCGATGTGTACTATCTTATAGTATACTAGTGGCATTATATACTTATATGATGAAACGACTGGAGCCCTTGTCGGTGTGACCTTCTTGGATCCGTATCATATTGGCAATGGAAACTTTTTCCCATAAGTCAAGATTGGCATCTAGCAATGCATCATGACAACTCAAATAATATAGACGATATGTAACAAGACATCATTGCGATCCAACATAGACAATGTGTATAACACTGCCTGTGTCGTATCCAATATCTCATGATATCTCTAATGATAAGCACAAGATAGGATTGTGTCATTCTTGTCAACTTATCGATTATGTTTCTTTGATCCATGAATCAATTATACTTATGATCAACCGGGATCATATTGCATGTTGTATAATCTGATTCTATCAAGGGGCCCAAAAGATATCATCACTCATACAACATACTGCCGGATGTGCTAAGGGATATTAGTCTTATTGATTTCACGAACTCCACAACACGGGTCTATACATGTCGAGAATATACCCTCATGACTCCCAGTTACGGTGAGCGTTAAGCATCAACCACAAACATATATTTCTCGAGCATGAAGCACTGAACATCTCAGACGTAAGATAACGACACCACATGAACTATCAATGACACGAAACACAGAAGTCATTTGATGTTCATGTATGGTCAATCCAATGCCATATAAACCCTTATATGCATTCATGAGACATTAGACCGGAACCATTCCGATTTGATCTTATCAAATGACTAATTCTCATGCTAATCATATATGTAATTAGTGTCCCTTGCTAATTCTTTGATTAGGGATATTTAGATGATACTACTCTTAGTTCATTAAGTTATCTCATAACTCATGACTATCATCTTCGAATGAACTAAGTAATATAAAACTCTAGGAACAAATTGAACAATTCAATCATTCTATAAACACAAATTATAGAGTCAACATTTGCTTTAGGACACTAACACTATCATTTGTACCCTTCAAATTGCACTGAAATGGGGAATTGCGGAAGTTTCCTAAAAAAATATTTGGATAAAAAATTGACTCGTCAAATAACACTCTGGATTGTAATTCCATCCCGTCTAAATCCCAACAAATTTCCACTCAAAATCTGTCTACCGAACACAGCCTATATAAGGAGCTTCTACTAAATTCCATTTTCACTTGTGGGACAAATCACATGGCCAGTGTCCGGACCAGGTTTTTTTTTTTTAAATATACAAATACAAATACAAATTATATATAAATTATTTGTACAAATCAAATTGGTGTTGTACATAATTACATAATTATATAAATTACAAATTACAATTTTTTTTTACAAATTACATGCTTATTGATTTTCTGTATATAGAAATTATTTGTACGTAATTATTTTTGTTCATAATTATTTGTACAAATCAATGGTTCGAATACGGTTGTACATAATAACATGATTATAGAAATTACAAATTATAATTTTTTTTTTGTACAAATTACATGCTTATTGATCCTCTATATATTGAAATTACAAATAACATAATTATTTTTTACAATTATTTTCCTTATTTTAAATAGGTGAGAAATTTAAATAGAAATACATATTTTTAAAATAAATTAAGATTTCCCATAATTAATCACACAGTATAATCGAATATTCATTTCAATACATTCTCATAATTAATCCCACGCGTATCCGTATTCATGGGTTCCCACTTTTTTAAAATGGATTCTCATCCCCATCAAATCTCATCCCGTCTAATCCCGTGACAAACGAACATGCCCTAAAAGAACTAATAAAGAATAGGAAAAGTTTCTTTCTCTTCCCTACCTCTCGCTCTTTGTCTCCTTCCTCTACTTCATCGTCTCCTGTATCACTATGTCTCCATTACGAAGGCTTAGAGTGCTCCATCATCCTCTCCTGAAAAACAACAGGTATGTATCTGCCCATTCTCTTACTATGTTTCTTTTTTTTTTAAGGTTAGTAATTTTAAATGCCTACTAACAATTTCATTGATAAAAAAACGTGTTACAACAAATCCTCCTTCTTAGATCTAAACTATTTTATTCTCATAAAATAATGTAAACTACCCTAATCAACTAATTCTACTTATTTACACTCCTAAACACCTATTACCTCTTTATCCATCTCTCTTCACGATCGGATCCGTTTTCGTCCGATAGTCGTTGCGCTCCGACGGTAGGATTTGCTCACCGTCGTGCTCCGATCGAGATGGAGGTAAAGACTCTACGCTTCGAGCTCCAACGATACCGCACTCTTAGCTCCGATCGGCTCCGCTCGCTATGTCGGAGGTGAAGGACTTACTCTGTTCCTTGCATTATAATTTTGTGATTTTGTCTGAATTCAAGCCTCCTCAGAAAATATATAAATGAGAAATTATTTTTTATTTAATCAACACGTGCACGACAATTCTTGGGAACAACCAGTGCTCGGCAACTCTCTCTCTCTCTCCCATGAAGCTGCTGGCAGTTGAGCAAATTGGTTGAATAGAAATTTTAGATATGAAAGTTTGAACGGCCCTAAATAATCTACGGTTTCCATTCCTGTTCCAATGGGTTTCTTCGTCTAACTCTTGCTCTTGAAGCTGCGTTGAAGTTTTGGTTGTAATCTGAGTTATAGTGCCCTAATTGAACTGAACTAAAGCTAAATATCGATCGAATATAGTTGAGGTCAAAGCGTATAGTCAATGTATCCTGACTCATACCTCAGATTTTAACAACACTGGTGATAAAGAGAAAATTAACAAAAGGACTTTCATTAGATGCCACTTGGGGAACTTTTTATGTCAATTGCAAATTCAGAAACAAAAAGCAATTTGAAAATATAAAGACTATTGTGTTTATTATCCAGTTTTTTACAAGTTTTGAGTGGATGTTGAAAACATTTTTTATTCTTTAATACTTGGTAATAGATGACTGCCTCAGATTTGGCAAAAAGGCAAGAGGAAGAACAACAGAGGCTGTAGCAAGAGGCAGAGGCAACGAAAAAATGGCAAAGCAGGATGGCTGTTGAGGAGGAGTACGAGAAAATGGTGCTTGTTAGCAATACCAGTAGGGATGATTCAATCATTGAGGCTCACTCGGTGGATGATGCTCTGACAAAGACGACAATTACTGAGCCAGCATTGGCACCCGATCGCCTCCCCGAAAGGCGTCTCAAGGCTACCTTCAAGGTAAAATGTTTTCTTCTTCCTGGTATGTTTGCTTTAGATGTTTGATTTTTGCTGTCAGAGTAGACAAGGATCAAAGTATCATATAGTTAATTGAAGTAAGAAAAGCATGGGCTGACGCTCAACCAAAGCAAAGACATGATTTGGAAGATGCAGAAGAAATCCCCTGACATCTCTCTCAATCAAGTAATTAAGTTCAATACATGCAGTATATGGTTCATATTATCTTAAATGTTGACTTGAGTTATGATTCTCTACTATCCAACTTTTTAATATAGCAGGCTGCTGAGTGATTGACAGAATAGGCATCTTGTAGTGGCGGTTCTTGTTCAAATCAAACCATGTTGTTGACGGGTGTACGTTTTCATTCTCTAAAATATAAAAGTATAAAATGCAGCTTGAGTTGCTGCAACAGCGGGTGCAACGTACATTTTTGGGTATTTATGATAGTTGTGAATAAAAGAAAGTTTTTTAATTGTTCAACCTATAACAGAAAGGGTTAAACACTCAAGCTTTTTCTGGTGTGAAGTTTGAATTGTTCATTTTTATTAGTTGTTGGCCTATTACGCTATATGTTGAGTCAAGCTTTAATTTTATTATTCTTTTTGGGGAATTTGGTTCTGTTTACTAATATTTAAGTTGCTACTTAAGTGATATATATGATAGTGGTAACAGGTACACAATTCTGTCAGATTGTAAGGTTTTGGTGGAAGCAATACATGAGAACCAAAAGCTGGAATTACCATCATGGAGAACGGCTGAGAGGCCCTGCAGACACCACATCTGATTGTGAACTGGGCAAGGAAGTAGGGACAAACAGGGAGTGGTACATACCTCTCGAACACAGTGGCACACTTAAAATTAGAGTTCTTTCAGATAATTTAGCTGATATATTGCTCAAAGTTGTTAGAATTGTAATTGGCTAAGTGTAATTGCTCAAAGTTGTTAGAATTGTTAGATTTGCTTCATGCCAGTAAAACGGTACCAGCAACTAGGGGTTGTTATTTAGCTTTCAGTTTATTTTTATTTAGCAGTGAACAATTTTATGTAATGATGTACTACTTTTCATACTTTCAATGCATGCCTAAGGGCTAAGGGCTTTTCAAAAAAAGAAAAAAATCTTAGCTCTTTTCCTTTATTGATTCTTTTATTAGTTTTCTTTATTGGTTCTTTTATTCATTGGCTTAGGAAAAGAAGGTGGATTGGGCCCGCTTATTTTATTAGCTGTCTTCTCTGTTTTCTAATTAAGTCACAAAGAGAGTAAGGATAAAACGGGAATTTAAGAAGTTCAGCACTCAAAAGTCTAATTTGTGCGTGTAGAATTGCACTCCCCTTTCCAAAATATGGCGTCTGAGTGGAGTGTGAACCAGAGGGAATGTCGTATTCAATAATCACATTTGATCCCTCAAAAAAAAATAATCACATTTGAAACTGGCAGTAATAGTCTTGATCAGAGTGACGATCCAAAGCAGTATGGCCTAGAGGGGAGTCTACTGGCTGGTAGCAATTAATTGTGAAAACCAAAGTTATGTTTTTACTGATATAATTATTTATTACATGTTGATTAAACTTCTATTTTAGAAAAAAAAACATCTATTATGAAATAAGCTGTTTTTTTAGAGAAAAAAGAGAGTCGAGCCCTCCAGTTTCATTAATAAATTGGCATGTTGGATTTTGCTTCAAACACTTTTAAACTCAATTTTTGTATTTTTTTTTCAAATTTTGCGGTGGTTAAGGCTTGGCGTGTATTATTATTATTATTATTATTATTATTATTATTATTATCTCCAAATGGCGTGTATTAATCATGTTGCCTTTACAAGGAGAATTCTCTTTGGAAAATATGTGATTATATGCGTATCAGAGTAATCACCGAGTTTTTTCTATATGACAAGCTCTGACCATGGCATGTCTACTGGCATTACTATAAATATGAAGAAAGAACACAGTATATACGGAGTATGAATAGAACTTTCTGTTTTATTTCCATTTCTGCGAACTTCAATAGAGAAATGAGCACCAATTTGCAAATTCTGTTTCCATAAAAAATGAATGAAAGGAGTAGATATTTACTAGAAGAATTAATTGCAATGACCACCCCTCCGCCCCCTTCTCCTCCGGACACACAAAACCCATTTCAGCTTACTTCTTTGGTATCCTTGAATTTAAGACTAACAGAAAAACAGTGCGCAGACAGATCTCTTCTTATAAACTAAAAGTTTTCACATTCTTGGGCTTGTAAACTGTGCTGTTTTAACTGAATCAACGTACTTCTGAGGCTGCTTTCCTTAACCTGTACATTAAAATAGTTGCAGCATAAAAAAAGGCATCACAAATGCCCTTCTGATGAGGGCTTTTCAGGCACTGATTAATAGTTGTGTGCTGTTGATATAATTGTTTCTTGAAAAAACAGAAACATTCATATTCACAATTTCTAAACAAATTTATATATATAGAAATGGCAGATTTTTTATCCAAAGAGAAATGGCACACCTTATTACTGATTCATCATATACATAATACACAGAATCGGGCTAGAATCTATGGTTTTGGAATGTAATATTAGTTTCACTTAGACAGTTTAATATAAGGAACATTAAGGATGGAAGTGGGAAAGACAAAGTCCACCAAGACATCTGGATTTTGAACAAACATATAATATAATATTTTGGGATCTCTTTGTGATATTTACCTTGGTATTAACTAAGAAATTCTGTCAAGGTGCTTTCACAATGAAAGGTGGCATATAAGTGAAGCATTCAAAAGAATTCTCATCACAAAAACTGCCCAAACCCCATTAACGTACCGAGATGATTTCATGAACTTTCAAAAAACATGATGCATAATAATGCATAATTCGCGAGTGGATTAAATGGGAATTAGTTAACAAAAGAAATAAGATTACCTGCAAATTGTGAGCCACTGCCAGTAGATTACCACACTCCTCAATAGATTCTCTTTCCTTAGTGGTTACCTTTGCTAAATCCAAGGCTATTTTTTCCACCTCTTCCGCCGTATATATAAATGAAATACATAAAATAAGATAGTTGTGGTGATCTGAAAATGTTAACTACTTCCTTAAAATTGCAAAATGCCGCTATACCATCTTGGAATTCCCGAACACTCACCACTGTGGTTATTTGTATTTACTTTAAATAAAAATCCAACCTAACTATACCCTTGCTTTCACTGTCTATACAGTGTTTTCACATTACGTTACCATATGAAAGGCTTAATGAGAAAATAACAAGAATGATTGTCAATAGAGTAGTAGTTAGCATTATTCTGTTTCCAAGTATTGATAAATTAATAGTTTTGGAATAGTGAATCACACATTAGTAGGATTTATTGCACTGAATAGTGAATGACGAAATATAAGAATGGCTTTCTGTAAATTCACAAAAAAGACATTTTTGTTGTTACCGGTAAAATATCAAATTAGTTTCCATGTCTGCTATGTTTTCCAATTTGGTGTTTCTGTATTCTCGATGGAATTTCTTTGACTTTTTTTACAACTATGATGTACACTGGTACAAATTGCCAACCAAACCTCATTACTTAGCAAGTCTTACTCACCATTGGTACAAATTTCTGCAGACAGCTCGATGAAGGCTCCAAAGCTTTATAGCACGACTCAGGAGCCTCCTTTATCTCTATAGCATCAGCCTGAAAATAAAACAAGGTAAAAGTATAAGATCTAAACATATAGCACAACTAGTGTTACTAAAATCGTCGATACATAAAGTTATTAGCTAAGTTATCCTCAATCATGCACCCAGTGACCAACCAGTACAGGTTTCATCGAGGCCAGTACATGACATACAAGTTCCACAGATAAGATCAAGATATGATATAGAAACAATTGCAAAATTTCAATGTTTAGTTGTACATCTAACCTTAACAATGCTTGATTACATGTTGGTTAGTTTATACCAGAATAGATGGTTATTAATATGTGACTACATGATATTGCTATCCTTGCTATGTAGGGCTTTAGAAAAAAATCTTACCTTCACATCACTACCAACAGGTACCCGAACAGCAGCATTTTGTAAAGCTGTGATCATGCCAGACAGAGATTCGTCTTGGTCACTTTCAACTGCATCCCAGTCATCCAAATATGCCATCTGAAGAAAATAATTAATAATAAAAAAGTTATAATTTCGTTAAAGTCTCAACATAATTTGACGTGCTAAAGCTTAAAAAAATAAGACAAGATAAAAAAAGCATATAACTAAATACAACATAGTACATTAAATAATTGAGATAAAAAAAACATATCCTTCTCCTCTCAACATAACTCAATGTGCTAAGGTTAGAAAGCATTTAACTATATACAACATAGTACTCCTCTCTCCCCCTCTCCCCCCACCTAAACCTAAAAAATATGAAACATATGTGTTTTTTAACGATGCAGCTGCAAAGGAGGCCTACAGAATTTTTTTTTTTTGCAGATTGTATATGTGATAACTTCTACGTGACAGGACATGTGAATGGGTAGACTCCCTTGTATATGTCGATATTTGGGTTTTTGCAGGATCCAAAAAAAAAATTTCCTGCTTTTCTATTTTTTAGAGATAAAGAAAATAGATTGAAGGGCCAAACAACCCTTTACTTGCACTTATTCATCGGAGTAACAGTGGGAAGTTTTGGCAAATTCAAAACTCCAAAAACTCCCTCAAGTACTACAAAACAAACATTGGGGCTTGAATTTGCCTTGTAGTACAGCAGCAACGTAATAGGTTGCTCTTTGTGTATTCCAGGGTACAAACTTATCTTAACCTTAAATTTGCATTCATATGTACACCTGAACAATCGCAAAAGTATCATGATTAACCCTTCAAATCAAGAAGTATTATGCATAACCTCATAAAACCTAGGGATCATTATTGAGTGTCCTATAAAAAATTCTGAACCCATACATCCCTCAAGTACTACAAAACAAACATTGGGGCTTGAATTTGCCTTGTAGTACAGCAGCAACGTAATAGGTTGCTCTTTGTGTATTCCAGGGTACAAACTTATCTTAACCTTAAATTTGCATTCATATGTACACCTGAACAATCGCAAAAGTATCATGATTAACCCTTCAATTCAAGAAGTATTATGCATAACCTCATAAAACCTAGGGATCATTATTTAGTGTCCTATAAAACATTCTGAACCCATACATCCCCCCATCTTCTTCAAAAGATGACCACAGTGCATTTCTTTTCCACAATTTCAAACTGTATATAAACAGTAAAACAAAAGAAGGTAGTCTAAAGAAATTAGAGGATAGGTTTAAGGCGCGGTACCCATGGAATTATACTTAAATTACTTTTGACCCCATTTTAATATAAACTCTTTACCTGAGACTCGAGGATTGAACTCAACTTCATCCCTCTTTTCAAGCAATCCAATTGAATTCTCTTCTCATTTACTCGGTCACGTAGCTCTGAGATTCCAATTGAAGCTCCATAAAGCTCTTTCTATTTAAAAACCAACAAAAACCATATATTTCAATATTTGAGGTTCTTTGCATATGAACTGGTGTTCGCACTTCCATGAATGGTCATTGCAACTAAACAATAGTGTGCCAATTGATACCAAATCACCAGTATATATTGAACAGTCTAGTCTAGCATTTTAATTGTGGCATGCATATTGCTCAGCAGAGATGATGCTAGCCTCCTTTTGCAATTAGGAGGAAGCCTAAATGGGAACAAATATCAACATTTATCTTATTATATTAGAAAATTGGAATCACCCATGCACACACACATGAAAGTTATTTATGGTAACTTTTGCCAGATGTTGTATTCAATCTAAGAAACTCCAGTCGTAGTAAGCTAAACTGTTCCTGGCATACCCAGTAAACCATGTCAGATTTACTATCCCAAAAATGAAACCAATTAGATAAAAACAATAAAGAAACAATAATACCTCCATCCCAAGCATTTTAGTCTTTGTTGAAGCACCTGCCTCTGCATTCATAAATTTCAGTTGTATTAACCTGTTATTCAACAACTTCAGACTGTGTGCTTCTTCTTCCGCTCTTTTCCCTTTTTTTAATTTTTTCACTTCTAACCCTAAAACTGGCCGTTGTGGTGGTTTCCCTGAGACCACCCTCCTTGTTTCCATTCCCATGGTCTTATCATTC
>JAJGRW010002845.1:7500-13075 GCA_025461045.1 Carex parvula
CCTTTCTTTCTATTCTATAAGATCTAGAACAAAGGCGCTTTCCCTTCTTCTTAACCTTAACCCGAAATCAAATGGCTGAGGAAGGGTGCTCACGGGAACAGATCCAGTGGAGACGGGGTGGGGCCTGTAGCTCAGAAGGATTAGAGCACGTGGCTACGAACCACGGTGTCGGGGGTTCGAGTCCCTCCTCGCCCAAAGCCTTAAAATGATAGGCCCTTGACTTTTCCTATGGGGGTAGGAAAGTCATGATCGGGATAGCGAACGCAGAGTTCTATAACTTGGGGTATAGTCATGTGTTGAAATGGAAAGTATTAATAGCAGAGCAAGTATATATTTCCAAAAAGTCGAAAACTCAGAGATAAAGGTTTTGTGAAATCTTCTAGAATATTAATTGGTAAAAGGATTGGAGTTGGCTTAATATATTTCTCGAAATAACTCAATCCCTTTTTGCTAAGACCCGCATAAAAATATGCCACTGACGTTAAAGCAAACGTAGTATTTATACCATTCATGGGGGCGGCTAACTCCCACAGAGTTATCTCTCTGTGGCACCTGTGATAAGTACTCTATGGTTTGGTTCTTTAGCAGGTCTATTAATAGTAATAGAAATAAATCGTTTATTCCCAGATGCTTTATCATTGATTTTAGTTATTAATATGTGAAGAAATGAAGGAGAATAGAATTCCATGTGACGATTCTTTTTTCAAATCTTTACGATAGATAAAAGGGATATAAAGAAAAAGTTTAGCTCATCCAAAATTCAGTGAATAGAAATCAAGTAAGTCCGCTCAAGATCGAATTTTGGAAAAAAAATGGGATTCATTAGTCTAGCGTAAGCTACACGAAATAATAGTCGAAAAGAAGAGACTGAAATAAGTAAGTTATGACCTTGGTATTTCTCAAATTGAATAAAATAAAGAAACTTCCTTCTTTATTTCCTTTTTTGCATCTCCTCTAAAAAACAAATTACTAAAAAAAGTAGTTTTTTTTTTACAATAAAAAGTAGAGATTGCAATTTTCTCTGAATTTCTCTTATTTCTCTTTGACTCAGGGATCTGATTCTCTTGATCCTTCTGATTTTGTTTCTATGACATTCCAGATCCTCTCAATCTGTATTGGAGTATATCTCTGTCGAATCAATTGAACCAATTCCTCGTCGTCCGAGGATGACGAGGAATTGTTCTTCTATGTTATTCCAGATCCTCTCGATCTAAATCTAGTTCCTCGTCGTCCAAATCATCCGGCTTTAATTCTTCATATAATGGATTACCAAAATTTAGTATTACTGCCGGCTGTATTTCTTCATCTTCATATAACGGATTGTGATTATTTAGTATTACTTCCTCTCGATCTAAATCTAGTTCCTCGTCGTCCAAATCATCCGGCTTTAATTCTTCATATAATGGATTACCAAAATTTAGTATTACTGCCGGCTGTATTTCTTCATCTTCATATAACGGATTGTGATTATTTAGTATTACTTCCTCTCGATCTAAATCTAGTTCCTCGTCGTCCTCCTCGGACGATTGGAATGGTTCTTCCAAGTCATTCAAGATCCTCTCAATCTCGCTTGGAGTATATCTCTGTCGAATCAATTGAACCAATTCCTCTTCCTCGTCGTCCTCCTCGGACGATTGGAATGGTTCTTCCAAGTCATTCAAGATCCTCTCAATCTCGCTTGGAGTATATCTCTGTCGAATCAATTGAACCAATTCCTCTTCCTCGTCGTCCTCCTCGGACGATTGGAATTGTTCTTCAAAGTCATTCCAGATCCTCTCAATCTCGCTTGGAGTATATCTCTGTCGAATCAATTGAACCAATTCCTCTTCCTCGTCGTCCTCCTCGGACGATTGGAATGGTTCTTCCAAGTCATTCAAGATCCTCTCAATCTCGCTTGGAGTATATCTCTGTCGAATCAATTGAACCAATTCCTCTTCCTCGTCGTCCTCCTCGGACGATTGGAATGGTTCTTCCAAGTCATTCAAGATCCTCTCAATCTCGCTTGGAGTATATCTCTGTCGAATCAATTGAACCAATTCCTCTTCCTCGTCGTCCTCCTCGGACGATTGGAATTGTTCTTCAAAGTCATTCCAGATCCTCTCAATCTCGCTTGGAGTATATCTCTGTCGAATCAATTGAACCAATTCCTCTTCCTCGTCGTCCTCCTCGGACGATTGGAATGGTTCTTCCAAGTCATTCAAGATCCTCTCAATCTCGCTTGGAGTATATCTCTGTCGAATCAATTGAACCAATTCCTCGTCGTCCAAATCATCCGGCTTTAATTCTTGAGATAATGGATTATCAAAATTTAGTATATTTTGATTGACTTCCTCTCGATCAAAATCTAGATAAAATAAAGGATTCCAGGGAATTGATCTCTGTGTTGCCAAAGCTTCTTTTTTAAATCTTTCATTCACAGATTCCGATATAGTATTATATCGATGAAAAGATTTTTTTTGTTTTTCTGCAAGTGGAACTCTGCGGATTATAGTACCTAATATATTAGCCTGACCTTCCTTAAGCGACGATAGCATGAAACGACCATAATGTAAACTACGACTTTGGCGGATAAAGGAAACAGATTTCCATTCATGTTTATTGGTCACAGGTTCGATTTCACTTGTGCTAGTATTTCCAAAAAAATAAAATGTAGGGCCAGGTATAATAGTTGATACCCGAGACCAAGTGACTATTACTCGAGATCGAGTTACTATTACCAAAAATAGTAGAATTAGAATTCTTTTTACTAAAAAAAGTAGTTTTTTTTTTACAATAAAAAGTACTTTTCTTCTTTTGAAAAAAATTCTAATCCGTCTTGTGAAACGAGACGTCTTTTTAGTTATCATAATTTTCTTACTCCTTTGTTAGTTGGTAGTTTTATAATTAATACTAGTTTAACTAATAAAAATCAATTTGTCAAGGGTTGCGAAAGTCAAAAATTATTTTTTTTATCTTTTTTTTTTTATTTCCCCCCCCCTTTTTTTGCATGGTAAAGATTGATTGTTATTCTATGTCCTATAGATCTATCAAAAACAGGTCTAAATACATCATAACATGGAACCAAGGCCCTTGTATGAGGGTTTCGAATATTGAGAAAAAATCTTTGCAATACCAATAAAATCAAATAAAAACCTAAATCAAAATAAATACCTAAATACAAAGTTATACATTTATTCTTGAATTAAGTAATAATTATTAGTAGCATAGCCAAAAAGCCTTCTTCCTTATTAAGAATATCCATTATTATAGAACAGAATTTGATAAAAGAAGCTCTTTTGCAATAGAAATAAAGATGAGGAAGGGGTTACCTCCTGCTAAGGCAAAGCCTTTATTTAATGAAATTCTTTATTCTTTCATTAAGAACTAATCCAATCTCCCCAAGTAGGATTCGAACCTACGACCAATCAGTTAACAGCCGACCGCTCTACCACTGAGCTACTGAGGAACAACGGCAGATTCTACCTCTTAGAGTTCAACTTTTGTTCTCAACCAATAAACAATATAAGTCCCAAGCTTACTTCGTAACTCTCGGAACTTCGTTGTAGTGTCGTCTCATTTCATATATGCAAGATAGTATTCTCATATTATCAATATTTTTATATTATACTATAATATATATGCAAGATGATATTTCCATATCATCAATATATGAATAATATATGAATCTCTCGAATATATATGTCAGACATCTTTTTTTTTGAATCCATTCTGTCTTACTCTATCAAAAAAGCCTTTCAATCTATGTATCAAATAGAATCTGTGTATCAAATAGAAGAAAAAGGAATGAAGACAAGAAATCATGGATTTTCACGTTTGCTTATTCAAGTGAATAAAAGATAGATTTTTGACTATTGACAAGTAATTGTTGAATTATTATAATAGGACATAGAATAACAATCAATCTTTACCATGCAAAAAAAGGAGTAATCAGCTGTGATAGGTGAAAAAAAAAAAAGAATTGTCAAAAAAAGAATTGTAGTAAAGAAAAGATTTGTAGCTAAGCATTTATTGGTCTCGGGCATCAACTATTGTACCCTCAATGGTTGGCCAAACATTCATAAAACTTTTATTTTTTTATTTAATATCTCTTACTTTTATTTTTTTATTTTCTATATACTAAGAGAGGTGCAATCGAACGTATGACAAAAACCAAAAAATCGTATCAATCTGTTCTTGTTGACATGATTATTCACTTGCGGACTCTGGAGACGGAAGAAGCATTCGTTTCCTACCAAATCCAGGACTTATTTTCTTCGGGATTGATGTGTATTTTTAAATGTAGTGGCCGCGAGTTCCAGGATGTTCATCTACATATCAATTTAAATGTTTTCTCGTCTGGGGATAAAAGAGAACATTTAAATGTTGACTGGTCTACGGTTGACAGGCAAAATTTCAATCGTAAATTTTGGCGTATTTTGGATAATATGGCCAGGATCAAAATCTTGGAAGTGGAATTAAATACAAAGCAAGTAGATAACCTTGCTGAATTCTTTCCACGCAAAATATTCAAGATTTTTCAGAAAAAATCTCTAAAAACGTTTCAGGACCTCATAGATTGTAGAGATTTTTATACTTTAATCTACTTCTCTGGAAACGATATATATTCATTCCTTGGTGGATTCGAGAAACTTTGGAATCATCTGTATTCCTTAAGCAGAGTACGTCTTTATTGGTTAAGCAAAGCAGATTCTAGCCCCGCAAAAGAATCTAGCATCAAAAAGTCCTTTCAATTCACTCTACTTCAAAAGATTTCGCGTTTGAAGAAGATGGAAAATGTCTTCAAATTCCATACTTTTGAAATTGCTCAATTTTTTGGACGGGATGTATCAAGGCTTCTTAAGGAAGCCGAATTAAACACCCTTCAAGATCTTATAGATTTTGACGATCTATATAATCGAGTCTCACTGTTTCCTCAAAACAATATACAAGAATTCAATCGTGAATTCTCGAGAGTCTATTATTGTTTTTGTTTTTTAGAAGAGATGAAAAAAAGAATAAAAAGAATATAAAGAAGGAAGTTAAGTTTCTTTATGTTCTTTTTTTCAATTTGAGAAATACCAAGGTTCTACAAGGGCCTTGTTCCATGTTATGATGTATTTAGACCTGTTTTTGATAGATCTATAGGACATACAATAACAATCAATCTTTACCATGCAAAAAGGAGTAATCAGCTGTGATAGGTGAAAACCAAAAAAAAGGAAGTGTCCCCAAAAAAGAATTGTCAAAAAAGAAGAATTGTAGTAAAAACAAGACTTGTAGCTAGCATTTTAGGAAACATTGAAAAAAAGTCAAAATGGGGGAGGAGAGAGAAATAATAGTCACTTGGTCTCGTGCATCAACTATATACCCTCAGCCATACAATCATGAAACTTTTTATTTTTTATAATACTAAGAGAGGTGCAATCGAACCTATGACCATAAACATGAATGGAAATCTGTTTCCTTTATCCGCCAAAGTCGTAGTTTACATTATGGTCGTTTCATGCTATCGTCGCTTAAGGAAGGTCAGGCTAATATATTAGGTACTACCATACGAAGAGTTCTACTTGCAGAAATAAAAGGAACACGTATAACA
>JAJGRW010002846.1:0-27884 GCA_025461045.1 Carex parvula
CCTTCTGTCAGGTTTTTTATATTTTAGTATATTATTTAAATTTGCACCATTTAATAGTTGGTACGACACGTACTAACATACAAAATAAACATACATGTCGTAATATCAAGTAATACAAATAAACATAAACATACAACAAATTAAACTCAAACATAATAATCGTAATGTCAGTACATACAAACATAAATGGTCGAAATGTCAAGTACCATCTAAACCTCAAGTAGTACCATAAACATCTATCAAAATCCGTCACCAATAACATCTAAACCTAAGGTAGTTCCATCACCCTCGTCATCATCCTCGTCATCTTGAGGAGCGGGCCTCGAGGCAATGCTGCGAGCGCCGAACCTCCCTCGTGAGATTGGTTAAAAAAATAGTTTAGATAATTAGATTTAAGATTCAGGGTTCACAATTGAAGTCGGACTGAAATATCGAATTTCGTACATTGAGAAGCTCTGAACAGCTCGGTGATCTTGGACCATAAACGATCCCCATCCTATCAAGTACCCGAGCAGATATCATATCGATATGCTGTTCTGTGAGCTGCGGAGTCGGCGGCATAGAAGAATATGACTGTGAAGAATGCGACTGACTACTGATCGACCCACTAGGAGCGAAACATGCGTCTCGTCTTGCCTGAAACATTAAAATAAGACAATTAGTATTATCTTACACAACTAAAAATAAATTTAAAATTAAAGTGACTTTTTATTTTACCTAGAGCACCGAGACCATAGTTATCGCCGTGGGCATTCTGATCAGATATTCCCGTAGAGTACCAGACGTCGTCGTCGTATGCGGGCCATTGTTTTCTATCCTCTCCATACTTCTGCACCATAGCACTCTCATATTTTTCCTGCAAATTTTGTAAAATATGACAAAAATGTTATACAAGAGGAACCATGATATTTTATAAACGATTCGAAAGTATTATTACCTGTGCTTCTTTCGCCTTGCCGGTAATATATTCTCCCGTCTTCTTCTTTGTATGGGTAGGCTGGAACAGCTCATCGGACCATCTGGGTTCGCGCCCTTTTTCTTGCTCTTGTTAAGAATTTGAAAGACAATTTCATTTAAAAAAAAATTATCAAGGTTAGTTCGATTAGATTCAATTGGAATGAAAATAGATTAATTTAATGAAAAACAACTTACGAAGCGTTGTTTGTGAACAAGCATGTTCACAGGACCCGTTGTGGCCCCTGACCCTTCAGCATTGGCCCTATTTAAAGCATTCCGCTGGCTCCGACGGGCAAAAACATCACTACACCAATGATCGACGAGTCCGGGCCAGAACTCCGGCTTGATCCAGGCGTCATGGGGGCGAGGAGCAGCCCCACGCTCCTTCCACTCGAGCATTGAATCTCCATAGGACTGGTTGCTGCCTCCCTGGCCTTGTTAAGCATATCTTGTAGCCGTTTGTCAGCTATTCTGTGGAATACATCCCATGCAATACTCTCAGCTACCCCCGGTGGAAACTGGCAGTGCTTCTGCAATGCATAACTCGGTTGTTAGCTTAAAAAAAGGAAACAAGTAATTATTAGAGGTTTTCGTTTCAGAAAATTGTACTTACCAAAAGTCTTTCTTGATAACTTCCTGTTGGTATCAGGGAAATCGTGTATCTGGTGTATGGTCCAGGATATGCTGTGCGTACTAGCTGCGATATAATTTTTGCGACCTGCTTCGTCAGCTCTGGGTGCCCTGCATCAAAAGTCCTGCAAATAGAAATAATTATTACAATCCACTACAATTAATGCATAATTACAACATACACAAAAAATGAATATTACCTGTAACCCCCTAACCGAAGCCACTGGTCGCAAACTCGGATCTGCAGGCGGCGAAATATATGCATTTGCACCGCGAAACATTCCTCTGACTCGACTCCGCCTCGTAGCCCGCCGGTTGCCTTTCCTTTGGTCCTTTCTTTTCGGTGCCATATCTAGAGTTGAGATGATAAAAATCAATAAGTTTCACTCAATGCGAAAATTTGCAAACCCAATATTTGCTTGAGTTGTAATTTTTGCTTAATAAACCAATATTTGCTTGAGTTGTAATTTTTGTGCTTCAAATTTTTAGCAAAGACAATAAATAGCCTTAAATAGTTAAATTCAAGTTGCAATTACACAGAAATCTAAATTTGTTAAAAAAAAATTGAAGGAGAACTTTGGAGGTCATGACTCCAGATTCCATTATAATTGTTAGTTTTTGGGGAAGTCATTTGTGAGATAAAAAATTGGAACAACAAATGCAGAGATATTTCACCAAATTTCAGCCAATCATTGCATCAAGTACATACAAAATTATGCAGTTATGACTTATGAGCTGACAACCAGTACAAGGCATGCAAAACTTGTTTTTCTCCCCAACTTTTCTCAAGAAAAGAAAAGTCAAAATTAGTTTCAAAGTGCCTGAGTCAAACTATTATCAATTCTTGACATGCGAATGGCCCAAATCTCTTAATTTATTCTTGTATTAGTTGAAGCTCTACCTAATACATTGAGGTAATCAAGGGCCTCTATCTGTTATGATATTGATTTCTTGGCCAATATATATTGCCAGAATAATGAAATTATAAACATGAAACAAAATGCAAATCCATCCAAGATGCTAAGAAAATCACAAAAAACTGACAGCTTAATTTTTGTTACTGAAAAGGCAATTAAGGTAGGATGAAAACCTCCTGTACCATTCTTACAAAAAAAAAAAAAAAGTTTGTTAAATATGACTATTATGAATGTGAAGATTAGTATATAATGAAAATTGGAATACAACTGCAAGAAAACAATTGATAAAAATAGATTCTGAGCAGTACATTCTTTTTTTTTTTCCAGTGGCAAGGCAAATGCAAGACTTGAATATAGATTATTGTATTGTATTATACCATAACATCTCTTCCTTTTATAAGAAGAACATTCATCACTGGTCAATACAACCAGTTGCTGAGCAAAAGATGCGACAGAATCAATTATTAAATGATAGCTTAGCGTAATAAAAAAAAACAATTAATACAGAATCCAATCACTAATCTCAAAATCAATTTAGCATGAACTTGGTGTCTATTTCAAGCTAAAATTGAAATTTACATGCATACAAAAATTGAAACAATATCAGCCTCATTTTTACTAATTTTCTTTCATTAGTCCTTCCACCAATATTTCAAATTCAGACCCTCTTCTTTTTCACTTTGTCAAATAAATGCCTGCACTGGAGGACTTCTATTGAAAATATGATGATATATATATTCTGAACATGGTGGAGCCCAAATTAGATACCTAAAAGAACCTTGGAGCTTAAAATGGGTAGAAGTATATCAATCCTTTCTACTTACCCCACAATATAAAAATGGGTAGAAGTAAAGTGCTTTCAGGTGTCGTCCTGCCTATACAAGAAAAGTTATCTTCTAACTGAATAGCTTTGGCCCAATCAATATAAAATATCTTAACAGAAACAATTTGCTGATCTAATAAGTGTTGAATTCCTCTCTTTTACTTTAAGATTAGAAGACCCAAGTTAAAACCAAGACGAACACAGCATCAAGAAGCAATTAAGAACTCACATTAACAAGAGAGTGGTAACATTTACCTGAGAGATCAGCGGTCAGAGAGAGAGGTCGGGTCAGTAGAGCGGGTCGGCGTCAGAGACTTCGAGCTTCAGGTCGGGGTCAGAGAGCGGGTATGCGATCGAATGGGCCGATGATCGAGGCCGAGCGGCGGGGTACGCGAAATTTTTGGTGGCTAACCTAACCGCGGGAGACGAGACAGAGAGAAAAGGAAATCGCGCGTTTTTTACAGAAAATTTTCTGCGACCAGGTCAATATGGTCGCTGAAAGATATTTGCGCCGGCCGCAGAAAACTCTCGTCGCCAAACCATTTATTTTTTATTTTTTTAGGGAGAAAATACTATCAGCGACCGGCGATTTCATTTGGTCGCTACTGCTGGTCGCTGATATTATAAGTTTGCTGTAGTGTCTTACATTAATTGGCCGATCAACACAACAAAACAAGTCTTCAGCTACCGGCATCAGCCAACGGTCTGCTCGCCGGTCGCTGAAGACCCCTCTATCTCCATTAAAAAAATAAAACAATTTGGCCGGTCGCTGATGTGTCTGAATGCTGTAGTGGATATACATATTCAGACAAGCATGCACACAAATTGAAAATAAGTACATTGTTGTTTCTCTTTAGATATTTAAGCCTATATAATTTATATTAATGCATTAAATTTATTGAATTTTAAAAAATATAACATTTTTTTACGATGTATTAAGAATTAAGTGATATATTGATGTCCATATATAATAAGAACAATTAAGTGATTTTAAATTATAATTAATTATCTATATATGCGTACGTATTATATACCAATAGCTTTTTCAGAAAATGCCATATAAACAATAAATAAGATTAAAAAAATTAACACCTCAACCCTCATTTTATACAAAAACATATTAATTAATTAATTAAGCCTGAGACTATTGGAGTTTGAATTTGGGCCGGATGAAGCATGAACATTTCGGTTAGACTAAAAGGTAAAATGAAAATTAGGCCTTCTGTACTAGGCCCATTAAACAGGGGATTGAAATGGATCAGCACCTTTCAGAGTCTAATTATATAGCTGCTGATCCATTTTCAATTATATTAGACTAAAGGTGCTGATCCATTTCAATCCCACGCTCCCATTTAATGCTTACTCTATAGATATTTGAGTAGTATTTATAATTGGACCAGTTGTATACACATCTAGCCCAAATCCACACCTATGACAATCTTCAACTACTCTGCAGCCTCTGCGAAGATTAAAAAAAAGGACAATCTTCACTACTAGGTATAAATAACTGACATATTCTTGACAACCTGTATTTCTAATGTATACTTATAACAGAAGGTACTACTTTTTTCTCTATATTAAGGTGCCCACACAATTGGAACAGCGCATTGTTCGGGCATTCAAAGACGTTTGTACAATTTTACCGGTTTATAAAAACAACTTGAATGATGTTGACCCCTTCTTGGACACGAACTATCAAACTGAGATCGAAGTGTAGCCCGACAGATACCACGACACTCATTGAGATGGATCCGGGCAGTTATAAGACATTGATACTAGTTATACAAATACGTGGCTTAAAATTAAGATCTGCCTTTCACTTTGACTGGGCTCTACTGACAGACAAGTTTACCAGAGACTATATTCTGAAGCATGCCAATGCATTCGAGTCAGAATTCTTCCAAGATTTTGCTGAGTCGATGATCAAGATGGAAAATATTGGGTGCTAACAGGAAGCCAGGGTGAGATCAGAAATAAATGTTCTATTGTTAACTGATAATTGAAGTCGTTGATTTTGTTCTGGAATTTGCTTTATTATTTTTTTTTTTTTGAGAAAATAATTTATTGAGATTGTGAATGTGTAGTGCGGTTGAGAGGTGTTATTACCGAGGTTGTCAATAATTTATTTGTTCTGGTTTCTCCTTCATTCAACAAGAAACTCTTTGATTCATCTGCTTATCAATCTTCCTTTTTTTGAGAAAATTCAAGACAATATTCTTTTGTTACTGCACTTCATTCCTTGCATTGAAATGCTGGGTTTTAGTTACCTCCTACATAAAAAAAAAAGAAACCAAATGATAGCTTTCTGATTTAAAACAGTCATTTGAAAAAATAATTAATGTATACGTCATTGTTCCAATAAAAATCAACCTGGCAGTAGATATTAAAAAATTAATTAAATCCTGAACTTCTGTAGCTAAACGTTCCGTAGTCTGTATCACTTGAAAATTACTTAATTAACAGTGTTAACATTTAACATTTTTAGTATCCAGTAAGACGTGTTCCGATGTACGTAACAGTTCTTATTGGGGGTGTGAAATACATTATTCTTCAACAAACCCTGATCATTTTGTCCCCTAAAGTAAAAATTTCTTTACCAGGCGCCAATTTAAACACTATTATATTAATTAATGAGTGTGACAATCCATAAATTTATCAGATATTGAATAATTATTAGTTAATAATATGAAGAATTAATTATTAGTATAGTGGAAAGATAATGCTCTCTATACCTGAGCTCGAGTTTCGTAATTCGATTGGAAAATAAACTTCTACGAAATTTTCAAAATTAACAAAACTTGACTATTCATCTTTTGAGTCAAGAAAAATGAACCAACTAATTAAAATTAAATATAGAAACCACAAAAGACTCAACTAATTATTCTTCCTTGAGGTTCCTTTCGATAGTGGTTGTCAATATATAACTAATCATTAAACATCACGAGTTTACCAAACCTGTCTGCACATGCAAGGATTCTTCTTCTTGCGATCTATCCTGTTTATTTATTTTTTATTAGCTTCATTACTATATACTCGATCCTCCGGCAGGGGTAAATAAATTCATGAACCGTAGACCCTATGTCTTCTGGGTCAAGTAACTAATAATTTTTTGAAGACGCCATATTCCTCAGATTGCTTTTCTAAAAAAAAATTGATTAGAATCTCCGAAATTTGAGCTTCAAAACATTTTAAACAAATACATTGTGCAAATTTTCTGGCTTTCTGCTAATTCAAACATATAAATGTCACTAATGATGTATCCATCGCTTCGCCTTGTGCACCCTCTTCGGGCGGCATGAATCCCAACAAATTCAAATTTGAAGAAAATCTGTTTGATTTTTACGTTAGAATTTTTATGAGCCATGTCGGATATATGAATTCCAGCAATAAAACCTCACTTTTTTTTTTTGAGAAAAAAAACCTCACTTTTTTTTTTATGTGGACTTTTCCCATTTAAAATTGAACGTATTTTCCACACTTAGGGTACTTCGAAAGGAAGATTTATATAATCTTTCTTTGAGTTAGATGAAAATGATGGCGAACCATTATATTTTCTATGTTAAAATCCAACTTCTTCGGTACATTCCACCTCACATAGCCTGCTGGTACCACTTTAAACTAATCAAGGGACAGATAAGTTGCGGTTTTCCTACAATTGAATACCCACCACGTATAACTTTAAGCAACTAATTGGTCACTATATAAGCCGATTAGGCCACTTTCACTTCCATCTCAAACTAAGTAACAGAGAGCTCTTTGTTGAAGTATACCTAAACAGGTCCCTATATTCATCATGGGATCAAGTACCCTTGAAATGCAACGGGTTCTTATAGCATCTTTTCTTTTTCTTTTGGGGTCAACAAGTGCACAATTGAGTGTTGATTACTATAGCAAGGACATGCCCAAAGGCCGAAGAAATTGTCCAGAATGAGATGAAACAGATTCTCTCTGTTGCACCAGCCTCGCGGGTCACTTCTCAGGCTGCATTTCCATGATTGCTTTGTTAGGGTATGTTGTTACCTCATCGCTACTTATCTATTATTTGTTTCGTGCGATGTTGTTGATATCTGTTGTTACTGCGACCTCCGCAACTATATATGATGTACCACATCGGTGTCTTTTTTCTTTCATCATGTTTTACTAAATTGATACATCAACATGTTTAACCATAGTAAATATTAAAACACAATAAGTCATTCTTTCTTGTATAGGGTTGTGACGGCTCTGTCTTGCTTGACGCGACACCTAGAAATAAAGCAGAGAAGATGGAAAACCAAACCTCACCCCTTTGAGGATTTGGTTTCAGTTGAAAGGGTTAAAGCTAAGTTGGAGAAGGCATGCCCAAACACAGTCTCTTGTGCTGATGTTCTTGCACTGATGGCACGGGATTCTGTCTTGTTGGTAAGTAAACATATTTCTTAACCTAATTCTGCTGTGTTTGAGCCTGAGTATAATTAACCTTAAAATGTTAGTTTATGTTAAATTTACGGAAAATAAAGAGAACACAAGACTCCCTAGAAAGTCCCTTCCCACCCGATTTTATTTCTCTGTTTTTTCTATAAATATTTACGCGGCTGTAGCATCTCCTATTTATCAACACAACTTGGTATCTTTAGTAAATCAAGTATATGCGTTAAACATAGAATACAATATTTGATATTAGAAGAAAATCAACTATTATCTATATATGGAATAATATATAGGCTGTGCATGTCCATCTTCCTTTCTTCACATCTTCTTTTCTTCTTCAATTAGATATGGATCCTAGCATATCTTGTTTGATTCCAGATCTTTAGTTGCCAAGTGTATTCTCAACACTCCCTCTCACGAAGGCAAGTAGATATCCACCATTCCAATCTTCTAGCATCTCTTCGAAAGATTTAGTTGCCACTGCCTTCGTTAAGATATCCGCCACATGTTCTGTAGATCTAACAAACTGTAGAGAGATAATATTATAATCAAGTTTTTCTTTAATAAAGTGTTGATCTACCTCTATGTGTTTCGTTCTGTCGTGTTGTACTGGATTGTGTGAGATGTCAATAGCAGCATTGTTATCACAATACAATTTCATCTCATCTTTGTATTCCACTCCTAACTCAGTGATCATTTTTTCTCAACCATAGTAGCTCACAAATTCCTTTCACCATTCCCCTGAATTCAGCATCAGCACTGGATAATGCTACCATATTCTGTTTTTTACTTCTCCAAGTTACCAAGTTTATCCCCAACAAATGTAAAGTAACCAGAAGTTGATTTTCTGTCCATGATGTTTCCTGCCCAATCTGCATCTGTATACCCTTCGATGATTATATGTTTATTCTTTTCAAACTTGATCAAGCACGGAGGAGGGGTCTGCTACATCAGAATAACGTTAATTGTTGTTGAATAAGCATGGAAAGCAGCGGGTCAAGATAGTAGAAGGAAAGTTGTTTACAAGTTAAAAGGAACCTCTGAAGAGCGAAATGAAATTTACAAGCTGCCAGAATCGAAAGTGATATTTGGGAAAAGGAAACGCTCTTAGATGTTAAAAAGAAACCTCACTGACGGTTCCAAGAAAAAACAGCCGGTAATCCTCCAACACCGTCGGTTCAACTAGGAACCCGACTGTAAACTAGGTTTTTATGAATTACAACATAGAGAAACACCGACTGGTTTTTCTAACCAAACCGTCGGTGTAGGATGTCAAACAACACCGACTGTTTTTTTTAAGTAACAGTCAGTGGTGGTAATAGCTCAACACCAACTGTTTTTAAAAAAACAGTCGATGTAGGTTGTGACCAACACCGACTGTTTTTTTAAAAACAGTCGGTGTTGATGAATGCTAAACACTGACTGTTTTTTCTGAAAAACAGTCGGTGTAGGCTGTGAGCAACACCGACTGTTTTTTTTAAAACAGTCGGTGTTGATGATGAATGCTAAACACTGACTGTTTTTTCTGAAAAACAGTCAGGTTGTAGGCTGTGAGCAACACCGACCTTTTTCTTAGAAAACAGTCAGTGTTGGTTCACTGACGGTTTTTTTATAATGGACCAGTCAGTGTTGAGGTTCTTCTTATTTACAATTTTACCAGCAGTCTCTACACCGACTGTTACATATTAAAACAGTCGGTGATTGTGGGTCGGTGAAGAGGGTTTTTTGTACTAGTACTTTTATCCACACTTGCAATTGTCTCAATAGCAAGCTTGGTTATATAAGTACTACAAACAACACATGCCCCTACGTAGAAGATATAGTTCGTGAGGAAATGAAGGCGATCCAAATATGTGGATCCATCCTTAATGCCGCATTGCTCAGATTGCATTTCCATGATGCTTTGTTAGGGTAAAGTACATCTGATGTGTGGATTTCGACAATTGTTTTTTTTTTTTTTTTTTTCTTTTTGTCGTTGATGTATAGTTTTGTTTTCCTATTATTCTCATTTTAGGGATGTGATGCATTCGGTTTTGTTGAATCATTGAATGGAACAGCTGACAAACAGATTGCCCCCCCAAACCTTAGCCTTAGAGGCTTTGCTGCAATTGAGACGACAAGGCTAAACTAGAGGCTGAATGCCCTGGAATTGTATCATGTGCCGATATCCTTGCTATAGCTGCACGTGATGCCGTTTACTTGGTATGAAACAATTTAGTTGTAAATGTCATGTTCAGCAGCGTTTTTAAGCTAAAAAAAATGCCATATGTGGACATTGTATTTTTCTTCTATTTGTATTACCTTTTATTATAATAAACTTCTGTTAACAAATTTACAAACTAATGGCCTTGTGTGTTAAATTTCAGAGTAATGGACGGCCTACTACGTTGAAACTGGACGAAGAGATGGAAAATGATTCTTCACACAATAGACTCCCCTAATTACATCCCTGCACACTAGACTTGGAGGTCAATGTCAGTTACGAAACTCCTTTCGACAAAGTTTTTCTCTTAGCATCTTTAAATTGTATCAACAATTTGCTTCAGTTTTCATCCACTACAAAATTTAATGAATCCAAATTTATTTCTTATTTTGCTTCTCAATTCTCCGCTTCAGTCTTTCCTCTACTACAAAATTTAATGAAACAAATTTATCTTCTTATTTCCTTCACAATTTCTCAAACTAAGCAGAGGGAGAGATTTGAAGAAGACGGGTAATAATTCAGGGTCTCAACAGGGCATTACTGGTCCATTTTGCTCAGTCCTTTATATGGCTACATCCCGAGAATGACGAAGCAACGGGTTACTCATGGGTACAATTATTCCATGTTTCGGGCGTAGTATTTTTTAATTACCGTGGTACATTTTATGAGCCGGAGCCATTTGAAGTACTAACCTTATAGTTTTATTAAATATCTAATTTAAAGTAATAAAATAACTATTAAAACTTTTTTTCTAACAGAGTACAATAATAAAATCCACCTATATTCTTGCAATATAACTTATCTTTTAAAACAGTAATGAAAAAAAATCCTGAATACCAATGAAAAAGTAGAACTATATATGAAAGAACAAATGAAAAAAATAACAGCCAGGTCACTTAATAAAATTCTAAACCCTCCTTATCTGTTGCTAGATAGCTTGATCTAAAGGACTAGTTGTACCAAATTAAAAGTCATGACACCAAGAGCCTCAGTGGACGAGTTGCCTGAATTTAGAGTACCACTGCAGCTCTGTTCAAGCAACATATGAACGCAAACGGCCTGATCGTCCGTTGGTTCCGGTGAGAGGCTCAATCCTTCCCATGTGGATCATTGACAGTCCAAAATCGATGAAGAATTCTTCCATTGATTTTGCATTAAATATTGCTTCCACATAAGCTTTTGTCGTACTATTGTCAAGGAGCTGTGCATCAGCTACGAACAAGCCTTGGTTCTTCAAGACTCCTCCATAGTAGCTTCCGTCGAAATTTAGCAGGTTCCCTGGGACCATTGGGACTATTGAGGTGTTGTCACCGATTGGGCATTTCTGCTTCAACTCCTCTGCATAGGTGCTGTCTAACGACGGATCTTGGTCGCCTTTGCCAGTGAAGTTGTACAAGCGGACTAAGATGGTCGAGCAATGTGACACACCAAATGTGTGCGCTCCTAAAAATGACAATATATATATATATATATATATATATATGAGTTATGTATATACAAGAACTTAGTTCATACATATGTTTACAGAAATACGAAATTGGTAGATATTATGGATCTTTTGTTCTCTCTGATAGAATAACTAGGTCCTTGTCTGTCAAGTTTTTCTCTGCATAGAGCTCAATCAGTTCAGTGATGTTTCCATATGCCGGTGGCAGATTAAGCAAAGCTTCATCAGCTGAAGAATCATTTCCATCTTCTTCCAGTTTCAATGTAGTAGTCCGGTCCATTACTCTGAAATTTAACACACAAGGCCATTAGTTTGTAAATTTGTTAACAGAAGTTTATTATAATAAAGGTAATACAAATAGAAGAAAATACATGTCCACATATGGCATTTTTTTTAGCTTAAGACGCTGCTGAACATGACATTTACAACTAAATTGTTTCATACCAGATAAACAGCATCACGTGCAGCTATAGCAAGGATATCGGCACATGATACAATTCCAGGGCATTCAGCCTCTAGTTTAGCATTGATCGTCTCAATTGCAGCAAAGCCTCTAAGGCTAAGGTTTGGGGGGGCATCTTTTTCAGCTGTTCCATTCAATGAGTTCAACAAAACCGATGCATCACATCCCTAAAATGAGAATAATAGGAAAACAAAACTATACATCAACTACAAGAAAAAATAAACATATGCACTATATTATTGAAAGTCTTAAATAGCCAGCCAGGAGAAATTTATTATAGTTGTTTTATAAAGAAAAAAAAAAGATGAGTGTATCACACATCAAATGTACTTTACCCTAACAAAGCAGTCATGGAAATGCAATCTGAGCAATGCGGGCATTAAGGATGGATCCACATATTGGATCGCCTTCATTTCCTCACGAACTATATCTTCTACGTAGGGGCATGTGTCGTTGTAGTACTTATAAACCAAGCTTGCATTTGAGACGATTGCAAGTGTGGATAAAGGTGCATACAAAAGAGAAACTTAATTGCCATGTTAGTTATCGTATGTATGGAGTAATTTGAGGTTGTGACAACGGTTTCAGTTTTGAACTTGCAATACCCTTTCCTTGAGAGCTTTATATAGATACAGAAATTGTTGACAAAAGAAATTTTCAAAGCTTCCTTAAATAAACCTGCAAACACGTTCAAATTCAAAGTTTTGTTATAATTTTATAGTGCTAGAGACTGGGACTTGATGGAGAAGTAATTGGAGCCCATTACATAAATATTTAGTGTACTCCATCTTCGTTGTATTTAAAATTGGGTCTTGCTTTAATTTCTCTAGGCCCCAGTAGAATTTACTTATTTAGCAAGATCCGTTTGAGTTTTTTCAATTTCCATTTATGGGAATGTGAGTGCCAATACTATATTATCTATATATACCAAATCTACACAAGAACTACGAATTTTGATGATGCTACACTACAATAATCAGAATGCAACGGTCAACATAAGCAATATTGACTTTTTAATTTATTTTTTTAATTCAATTATGTCTTGTGCAAGAGCATGCATGAAGTGTTATTGGAGGGAATGTCCTTGGTTGACAATTTGTTCAACAGAAATGGCATTATTATTGAATACAAATTAATACAAAACCTGTCAGTTTAATTAATTAGACATCAAATTCTTTGAATAATATATATTTGTCAAATTATCAATTCAACTGGAGGAATTATTTATATAATGTGCATGAGGATACAATTTTCAAATTTCACATGATTTACTTTAATAAATTTCGCGAAAAACAATTTATTTAATGATTAAGTATCAACTATCAAGTAATTCATTGTTTGTGGCAAAAAAAAAAAAACAAAAAACTGTTCTCTTTTTGCACAGAAAATTTGGACTGACGTCTGCATCGTTGATTGCTTCAGTTAAAATATTTTATAATGACAAATTGGAATAAAATAAGATTTTGACTTATATAATGTGAACATTATTTTGGAAGACTAATCTTATGTGAGGCCATATATGTTGATTAACTCATTAATATATTTCAATTAAAAATAAGGAAATTGCTTCATAAAATGGACGAGAATATTAGTAGCTAGCACGTTCCTTGAACAGCTAGAATTGCTTAACTAATCTATTTCCACAAACAAATTAATAATGAAGATAGAACAAGACAAGGGGGAAGGAACATAAAACTTTGGCTGTCTTTACCAGCTTTTCAAGGCATACACAATCAAGTCGTCTATAGAATTATTGTGCATTTTAGAAAAAGGAAATGGCTAGAAATTAAGAATGATTATTTGCTGTCTCTCCTTTTTTTTTTTTTTTGAAAAACTTGGCAGCGGCTGCCAAGGTTTGTATATTAATAGAAAGGGTTACAACAGGAAAACCGTACCCCTGTAACGGCATACATCATGAACCAGTTAGCGGTAGTCCGCAGAAACAACAAAGTTAATGTAAAAACATCCTGAAAAACCCCAAAACAGCCACCCCGCAACCTATACATGTTTGTAGGATCCCTCAACAATTTGTCTTCCATAGCTGAGCCTCCTGCCATATTCGATCCGATAGCATCTGCGGTGGGATCTTGTCATCAGAGAAGAGTTGTGCATTTCGCTGTTTCCCAAGCAGCCAGCAGGTACACAACAACAGAGCTGGACCTTGTCTCTTCCATTCTTCTCCTCTGTGCCCAAAATTGCGGGTGGAGAGTTCCCATGTAGTTCCAATATCAGTCCCTCTCTGGATTAGATTAAAACCTACCCTGTCGTTGATGAGAAACCACACATGGACCGCATACGGACAGAGGAAGAATATGTGTAATGCAGATTCCACCGGGCAATTCTGACATAATGCGCAAGCAGTGTCACAGTGCATATTCGTCGCATCATGTTGTCGTGCGTAAGTAGCCTGTTTTTCAACAGTAAGAATCCGAAAATTCTTACTGTCGGAGGCACTCGAAGACCCCAGATGAATGCATCTTTGTCTCGTATCATACCGGCACCCATAATTGCCCCGTATAATGATCGAAGCCCTGTATTCCCCCGTAGGAGCCCATCTCCAGACCAATGAATCTCTGTCATCAGCCAGCATGAGCCCCTCCACTCTATGTGAGAGTTCAGGAGCAATTAGGTGAACAATCGGGGCTGCATCCCGAAGTGAGATATAAGGGTATTGCGGTCTTTCTTGCATGCAGTGCTCTAGTGCCAATCCATCCCACGAATCAAACCAAAAAGCAATTCGTTCCCCACTGCCTATACACCACTGAGTGGACCAGTCAAACCACCATTTCAGTTTTTGTAGCTGGTTCCAAAAAAAGGACCCTCTAGAAGCCCAAAAATTCGGTCCATCCACATAATGTCCAGTCACAAGCACCTTATTGACAGTGATTGTCCATAACGCCTGAGGCTCCACATACGGCCTCCACCACCATCGTATCAACAAGGCGATATTTTGGAGGTGTAAATTTATTACACCCATGCCTCCCCACTTTTTTGGTAGACTCACCATTTCCCAATTAAGCAAGGAGATTCCTTTCTTTTGCTCGTCATTTCTTCCCCAAAGAAATTTGCGTCTAATCCTGTCCATCCTTGCCACCACCCACTTGGGAAGTAAAAAACAGCACATGTAATAAATGGGGATCGAGGAGAGTACTGATTTGACGAGTTGTAATCTACCACCTCTTGAGATGAGTTTCCTTTTCCATCCCTCGAGACGTTTTTCCAGCTTGTCTATAATTGGCACAAAAGCATCTCTGTTTGGTCTTTTTATCGATAGCGGCATCCCCAAATATGTGACTGGGAGTTCAGTTTGGGGGCAGCCCAGTACGGCCCGCAATCGTAGCAAGTTTTCCGGAGATTGATTGAAAGGAACAAAGCAGCTCTTACCAAAGTTTATTGTGAGGCCCGAAATTTTGGAAAAAATTCTGAGCACTATCTTCAAAACGATGATTGATTCGAGCTCCTCAGATGCATTTGCAATTAAGGCCGTGTCACCGGCGTATTGCAAGGCTAGTATCGACTCCGAAATCCGAGGGGAGATTGACTTTCCCAGTCTTGTGTTAATTGCCTGAACCATTTGCTGTAGCACATCGGCTGCGATGATGAAGAGCATAGGCGATAGGGGGTCTCCCTGACGGAGGCCCCTCTTATGCTCGAAAAAAACCCGACATGTGTCCGTTAACCACTGTGCGAGAAGTTGAAGTGAGGAGGATGGTAGAGATCCATTTGATCCAACGATCCGGGAATCCCCGTGCCCGCATTACCTTTTCCAGGAATGACCAGTGAATGGAATCAAAAGCCTTTGTGAAATCAAGTTTCAAGAAAATCGCCTCGGCTTTTGAATTTGCAATCTCATAGAACATCTCCCTCGTGGAGATAAATGTTTTTGCTATGTGCCTGTTCTTGACGAACGCCGTTTGTTGCGGAGATATGATGGTCAGCAATTTCGACCTCAATCTGTTGGAAAGCACCTTGGAAAGCAACTTTGGGATGATGTTAATTATACTGATTGGGCGAAAATCTCCAACCTCAGTGGGGACAACTTTTTTAGGCACAAAAACAATGTTTGCTCTATTTATGCTCTTCAACTCCAGTTGGTGATCGAAAAATCTGTTGAAACTCTCGATGATCTCGGTTTTTAGGGAGGGCCAAAAGGTTTGGAGAAACTCACTCGGGAGGCCGTCCGGGCCGGACGCCTTGTTCTTGGCTAGTTGCTGGACCGCACAGTGAATTTCGTGCTCCGAGAATGGAGCCTGCAAGTCCTGTAACACATCACTGTGGGGGTATAGCCTTGACGGGTCAAAGTCCAGCACAGTGCCAGTCGAGCCTAGCACCCGACGCATGTGTGCCGCAAAGGCTTCTGTAATCTCCTCCTTATTCTCCAAAGTGCGGCCCTCAACCTGGATGGAAGTAACCGCATTTCTTCTCGCACGGGCGGAAGCATATGCATGAAAATAGCGAGTGTTTTTATCGCCATTCTTGAGCCATGTTATCAGTGATCGTTGCATCCATCGGATTTCCTCAATTCGAGCCAATTCATATGCCCGAGCTCTGATTTTCAATCGAAGTTGAATTCCCTTGTGCTTAAAACTCTTCTTATCTCGATAGCATCGAAGAATGTGATCGCTTTCCGGCAGTTTTCCAATTGCTCCTGAAGTTTTGAGAATCGGCCTAGATGCCATTGTCTCAAAGTTTTGTGAACCAGCTCAATCTTTCTTGAGATTTGATGTGAAATGTTAGGTAAGACCAGCCCCTGTGAGTCCCATACGGACCGCACAAGCTGCTGTGCCTCCCCGTATGCCAGCCAGAAAATATCGATGCGAGGCGAAGGTTTAGTAGTAGCTTGTTGGCAGCAGTTGAGGAGAAGTGGCACATGATCAGAGACTATCATTGCCAAAGCTTTCATCTTAACGACCGGAAATTACAAGGTCCAGTGAGGGGATAGGAAAATCCTGTCTAACCTCGAGAAGGTCGGCACCGGCCGTTTGCTACTCTACGTGTAACATCGATTCTGTAAATCCACATCTGTCAAGTCCAAGTCGCGAATCAGATCATTGAAAGCGCACATGAGGCTGTAATCCCTCAAATCAGCCGATCGATCAACATACCACCTCACTAGGTTGAAATCTCCTAGCAATGCCCAAGGGCTTCTGACCAATGTTTGAATATTTCGGAGCTCCTGAATGAATTCCAGCTTCTTGGAGATAGAGTTCTCGGAAGGACCATACACATTAGTCACCAGAAACTCCCATCCGGTTGACTCCTGTGTGAGCAGTACAGAAACCGAATTTCTTGATGCCCAACAGTTCTTTAGTGTGTAGTTCCTTTTCCATGCAGTTAAAAGACCACCCGATGAGTTCATGGCTAGGAGCAGCGCGCAATTTTTGTCATAAAAAGAAGGAAGAACTCGGTTCACATATCCCAAATCAAATTTATTCCATTTTAGTTCTTGCAAACAACAAACATCACAACGGGAGTGCCTGATTACATTGCGAACCACCTCCGCTTTGTTCACATCCCCTAACCCTCTTACGTTCCAACTAAGAATTTGCAATTTCTTTATATTCATAAAAACTAAGAAGCATCGGTACAACAGAGGAGAAAAAAATTCCCAGCTCAGATCTCCTCTTCGGAGTCGGAGACTCCATCTGATTCGGTATCCATCTGCAAGGGTGGCTGACGACTGCTGCTGGGCTCATCCCGGGGCCGCTGGCCAACTCTCTCGCTGTTGTCTTCATCTACTGACCGCAACACCTCCTCAGTCGGGACCCCAATTAACTGGGTGATGTCAGTGCATAATGCATAAGGGACCCGAATATTATAGAAACCCGCGGGGTCAGTATCACAGGCCGTTCGGTCCTGGGCCAGCGGTACTGTAGAAGGCTTAGGCTGCCAGCCTGCTGCTCGTCTGCTGTCGGTTTGTTCGGCAGGGCCTGCTGTTGTTCCGCTCACCTGGGCCTGAGGACGGCCTGTTGTTGGGATTGTAGAAGATTGCCGCTGCCGGCCTGCCCGCCTGTTGGGATTGTAGAGCCTTGGCGGCCCGCAACCTGACCACTAGCTGGGCTTGTAATAGCTGGGCTTGAATTTTGTTTTTTGGACGGCCCAGGATGGTTGCGGGCCCTATTTTTTCTCTTGATCCTAACGGTCCGCCTCATTTCAGCTAGGGAAGTGGTCGGGTCGGATGAGCCCCGACTTCCAGCAGACCCGTTAGGGCTAGCAGCACTCCCAATGTTTTGCTTCTCCCCATCCTTTCTTGGTTTAGTAACATGCGCAGCAGTAGGGAGTTTGGGCTGCAGGAGGTTTCTTCCTGAGGTAGTCATGCGTCGCACACTGCCCGAGGAAGTTGGATTAGACCCGAGCCCTGTAGCAGTACTAGGAGGCTAGGAATTCCCTTTTCCTTCTCCTGTCAGAGGGACATCCCCTGTAGGTAATGTGTTCTGAGCAGGCCTCGGGAGAATGCGAACTCGGTTGTGGTTTGTTGTGGCCGCATCAGTGGACTGTGTGGTGCGAGTTGGCGGTATTCCCTCATTGTGCCGACTCGCCTCACTGAATGCTGGGTTGACCCGTTCAGGCCGGATGCGTCGCAGCAGGGTTGTCACAGGTTTGAGAGAAAGCGTACTGGCTTTTGGTTGATCTTGTGCCCTGTGATCGACTGTGGCAAAACTCCTGTGCGACTCTTGTGTAACCATGACATCCTTTCCTTTCTCTTTTGCTAAGGCTAACCCCTGTAGACTTCGTGTTGCTGGTGTGATGTGTCTTCCTCCGTCCCAGTTTCCATGGCCAGGTGGCGGATCTCTTCAGGCAAGGTTAGTGGGTCTTTGCCTCGACAGATTTCTCTGAGAGTCTTGAGAGAAATCTGGTGGACCTCGGGGTCAGGGGCAAGCTCCTGTTCGTCATCCGAATCCGGGGGCGATGGGGATGTAGGTGTTGGAGGGGATGGCCCCTAAAACAACGAGGTACGGCCGGAATGTCAGCAGGCGAGTACAGTCTGCAACGCTTCCATTTGATGGGTGTTATATGGGCAACATGGAGGAGGCCGCCTGCATGTATGGTGGCCGAGTGAGGGACATAGAGGAGGTCATCTACTCCAACCACAGCCCACCACGATGCAAGGTCCGAAGGATCCTGAGGAGAGATAGATCCTAAGTATATCCCGAACTTACTGACCATGTTGATGATTGCTGGTTCATACATTTGATGTGGTGGGACACCACTAATGCTAATGAGGACTTTGTATTCTGGGATAGAGATCGAAGCACCGTCATGTGGGGACCATGGCTGGAAGGACAGGCCCTCCTCCCAGGCTTCTACCGGAGTGGCATTAATGAACGTCTCGGGTGCAACCCCTATCGGCAGGAGGATGAGGTAGCGGGGGCCATAGAGGCTGCTGACCCGGATTTCTGCCTTAGTGACCAGGCCCGACCGCGTGGCATAATCAACCACAATGTCAGCATCAAGATGCCATTGGTAAGAGTTAGAGTGTAAGACCCACACCTCGGCGCTGGAGCTTGTCAACCTCACGAAAAATCGTCATCGCGGTGCAGAAAACAGTGAACTGTTTTTGTTCGGCCAGGCGGCATCTCTGGAGAAGCAAATGGGTAGGAGTTCGTGAGGAGTTTGTCAAAACCCGGCTCGCCCCTAGGAGCGGGGTGCTTTGCCCAGACAGTGACTGTCTGGCTCGGGTTCAGTGTAAGCCTAGCAGGAGGATAGGTTGGGTGAACCGTTGCTGCCGGCACCTTGCTCCCACGTGGCCGTTGCGCCAACACTTGCCACATTTTTTAGGGTTGCGACAGGTGGGCATAGTGTGCCCTTGGCGGCAGCACTTGAAACATCTGCCGCGCCATTCGGGGAAGCGGGTGGAGGGGGGAACCGTAGACAAGACGGGCTGTGTGGGGAGACATAGACATTGGTGGGTGGAGTGGTGGCTGGGGAAGTAGGACGGGAGGCTGGTGGGGTGTGTTAGGGGAGGGGTTAGAGGTGGGGTGGGGGTGAGCTCTGCACTACTTGTGCATAGGTGGGTTTCTCGGAGTATGGTTTGTACGGAGGGACGTTGGGGGCTGGGTCAGAGCTAGTCTTCCAATTGTTTGGGAACCGACGGCGTCGACGGACCTGTTGCCATTCTCCGGTGGCGGGGTGGTTGGGTGCCATTTCTTCTAATGCCTTTCCCTCTCTCTACGCTAGTGTAGGATGCCACTGCTGTCTCTCCTTATTTTCTATACTTTATTCACTTGATCAATTAGACAGATCTCAGGGCTCGCCTTAATAATTTGAAGCTCGACCTACATTTATTCCTTTTCATTTTTAGCCATAAAGGAGATTAAATGTACAAGGTAACATAATAACTTCTGCTGCTTCAGAAAGTTGAATGGCGACATTGCTGTTTTTTCTTTCCTAGAGATTGTATATTTTTTTTTTTTGTCAGTTTGGTTAAACAAAAATGTTTTAATTTTTGTTCTAACTTTCAAAAAGGAAGATTGATAAGCAGATGAATCAAAGAGTTTCTTGTTGAAGGAAGGAGAAAACAGAACAAATAAATTATTGACAACCTCACTATAATAACACCTCTCAACCTCACTACACATTCACAATCTCATATAAATATTTTCTCAAAGAAAAAAAAATATAGCCAAATCCAGAACAAAAAACAACGACTTCAATTATCAGTTAACAATAGAACATTTCTTTCTGATCTCACCCTGGCTTCCTGTTAGCACACCAATATTTCCCATCTTGATCATCGACTCAGCAAAATCTTGGAAGAATTCTGACTCGAATCCGTTGGCATGCTTCATGACATAGTCTCTGGTAAACTTATCTGTCAGTAGAGCCCAGTCAGAGTGGAAGGCAGATCTAATTTTAGCCACGTATTTGTAATAACTCGTATCGAATGTCTTGTAACTTCCAGGATCCATCTCAATGAGTGTGGTGGTATCTGCCGGGCTACACTTTGATCTCAGTTTGGCTATGTAGTCCGTGTCTAAGAAGGGTCAACATCATTCAAGTTGTTTTTACCGGTGAAATTGTACAAACGGTCTTGGATGCCTGAACAATGCGCTGTTCCAATTGTGTGGGCACCTAAATATAGCGAAAAGTAAGTGCCTTCTGGTAGAAGTATACATTAGAAACATAGTTTTCGAGAAATATGTCAGCTATTGATACTGAGTAGCGAAAATTGTCATAGGTGTGGATTTGGGCTTAGATATGTACATAACAGGTTCAATTGATTATTAATTACTCAAATACCTAAACAGTAAGCATTTAATGGGCTTGGTATTGAAATGGATCAGCACCTTTCAGAGTCTAATTAAGTACAAAGCAAATGATGGATCCATGAATAAAATTTGATCTTGAGAATTTTTGTAATAATGTATTCATTACCGGAAAGAACAACAATGTCCTTGATATCAAGGCCCTTGACAGCAAACATCTGAATCAATTGAGTGAGATTTGCTGTAGGTGGTGGTAGCTGCTTGGTCTCATTTGCTATTGATATCCTGCCGTCTTTCCTTCCTAGCCATACTGGCCATGTGGGCCCCTTGCTCTGAAACAATCAAACTCTCTCTTCATATATATATTTTTTAACCTAAAATAGTTAACTGTTTCTTAATTAAGTGCCTACAACTTATATTCATATAACTTTCTATAAAAAATCATTTAATGTTGTTATTTTACAGCAATGTTTTCAATGCTTTGGCCAGTCTTTCATTTGTACACTGGACCTTCATAGTTCTTAGGCATTGATTTAACTTTCCAGTTGTCAAAGCTTCTTATTTATGGTAGACATGATTTTATATTATAACTGAGACTTTGTCTACTCCTTGTGAAAAAAGTGCATGGCTTGTGAAAACTGAAGTGCATGGCTTGTGAAAAAAGTGCATGGCTTGTGAAAAAAGTCGGCACACAAAGGAAAATTGTTTTGAAGTGGTAGGTTATCCTGACTGGTGGAAAGGTGACAAGAAGAAGATTGAAGAAAAAGCCAAAGGAGTAGCAGCCACAACAGCGGCTGTTAACAGTAGGGGTGCAAACGGATCGGATATTATCCGTTCGGATCCGGATCCGTATCCGATTTTTTACGGATACGGATATTCGGATACGGATAATTTGCGGATACAGATACGGATATGGTTTCAATTTTTGAAAGCGGATACGGATACGGATACGGATATTATCCGTATCCGTAACTTTTAATTTAACAGATATCCGTCATCCGTGTAACCCAGTAAAAAGTTTTCTGAGACCTTTCGACTTCTCCCAATTTCATTTCTACGCGACGGTTCTTCTTTCATTATGGCGGAGCAAAAAACTTCCGAATAGATTTTTTTTAATTGCTGCTCCGAATTTGGCGAAAAACTTCCACTGAAGCAGACGGTCGAACCTTCGCGTAGTTTGATTACTTTGTTTTTCTCTCACTGAATTGCTGCTTTGTTTCCACGAAGTTTCTCTTACTAAGCAACAATCCAAAAATTGACTAAGGACCTAAGTTTTTCTCTCCCTGAATTTACCTCTCTGACAGTTTGACTCTTCTCTCAAGTTTGACCTAAGAAGGTACGTAGTTTGATTTTGATTATTATTGTTGGATTATTGCTCCTGTCCCACTGAATTTGACTATTGTTGTAGGATTTTAGCTTTTGACTCACTAAAATTTCCATTTTTTTTGTTAGATTTTTTTATTTGCGGTCTTGTCTCTTAGTGAGATTTTAGGGTCTTGTCTCTTAGTGAGGTTTTAGACTAAATCTCAACAATATTCTTGAAATTTTATAATATTCAGTCTAATAAATACATCTTTGACAATGATACAATTTTAAAGACATTAAATGCAGCATTTCTTCTGTCAGCTTAAAATCTAGGTTAATTTTAGAAAAAAATATTGTCAGCTTTAGAATTCACCATATCTCATGCATTTGATAATTCAGTATGTATTATATCCAAATGCCTCAGCAGCTTCATCATTATTTGTTTGGAAAGACTAACTAATTCTTCTAATTATTTAGGTTATCACTCTAAATGGCATCATCGAGCAGACCTATCGAAAGCGAGCCACAACAGAATTTAGCACCGGCACCTACTGCAAATGTTGGTACTATAAATGCTACAGACGAAAACCCACCTAGTAAAAAGCAAAAGAAACTGAAATCAGATGTTTGGAATTATTTTGATAGAACTGAGACCATTGAAGTAGTGAATGGAAAGCAGAAAACAAATGTCAGTGCAACTTGCAAAGTTTGCTCTCATACGTTTGAAGCAAATAGCAAACATGGTACTACGCGCTTACGGAATCATTATACGGGAAAACATGGTGTTCCTATGGGACAAGGTTTAATTAGTTCAGTTGGAGAGACATTCAAGTATGATGAGGAATTGAGTCGTAAGAAATTGACACTTGCCGTAGTAATGCATGAGTATCCATTTCGCATCGTTGAGCATGAGTACTTTGTTGATTTTGTTAAATCCCTTCGTCCCTCTTTTCAGATGAAATCACGGACTACATGTAGAAAGGAAATATTGGAGATGTTCAAGGAAGAAAGGGGAAAGGTTTATAAGTTCCTTGGATCACTTTCATGTCGGTTGAGTTCCACCATGGATTTATGGACTTCACGACAAAATAAGAGCTACATGTGTGTAACTGTACACTTCATTGATGAGAAGTGGAATATGCAGAAAAAGATCATTAGTTTCATGCGCTTGAGAGGAAGACATACGGGTGCAAACTTATGTCAAGCGGTTATGAAAATTTTGTTTGATTGGAACATTGATAAGAAAATGTTTTCACTTACATTGGATAATGATGGTGCCAATGGTGTGTGTGTGAGGGAAATGGTCGAGCGACTCAATAAAACCGGAGGTATTTGTTGTGGTGGAAAGCTCTTTCATGTGAGATGTGCCGCTCACATAATGAACCTTGTTGTGCAAGATGGGATAAATGTGATAAGGAAAGGAATTGATAACATACGAGAAGTAGTGGGAAAAGTGAAACACTCTCCTATATTGCGGGAAGAATTTGAGCAAAGGGCCAATGAGTGCAAGTTAGACATTGGAAGAGCACTTTCCTTGGATGTCTCTACTAGGTGGAACTCGACCTATATGATGCAAAATTTTAAAGAACTTCCATACAGTCACGGAGATTCTATTGGGTACATCTTATCCAACTTCTAACTTGTTCTTTGCAAAATTTTGTGATATCAAACTAAGAATTGGAGATTGGCTTAGAAAGGAAAATCCAATTATTGTTAAAATGGCTTCCTTAATGAAGGAGAAATTTGATAAGTATTGGGACCAATCAAACATCGTACTAGCAATAGCTTCTTTTTTAGACCCACGCTAAGATGGGATTGATTGAATTCTACTATCCCAAAATTTATCAAAATAGAGGAGCCGCTGAATTGAAAGAGTTCAATAGGGTTTTGAGAGAGTTATATGGAGAGTATGCATTGAAGTACCAAAATGTGGAAGAAGTAGCACAAGCTGGTGGCGGTTCTGTTCCCGGTGGTGACACGGGTGATGGTGACGAGGATAGGGACAGCGAACTCCATCAGTTTATGTTGGAGAGATGTCAACCATGGAATAGCAAATCTGACCTAGATCGGTACCTAGAGAGACGTCCTACTTCGTGCCCTCAAGGTCAAGCTTTTAATGTGCTTAATTGGTGGAAATCAGAAGGTAAAGACTATAAAATCCTATCTAAATTTGCCCAAGATGTGTTGGCTGTACCGTTCTCGACGGTTGCTTCAGAATTGGCTTTCAGCACTGGTGGTCGCGTCATTAACGCCTATAGAAGCAAATTAGACTCCGAAGTTGTTGAAGCGTTAGTGTGCATACAAGACTGGATCAGGGGTGATAAAAAAGGTATTGTTTTCTTAATTATATTTATATCATTTTCTATTAATTTGTTGTTTTATACATTTTTTTAATTATACTATCAGAGGTGAAAAATAATATAGCACAAATTTTCATACTGACTCTTAGTTGTCTGTTGAAGCTCCAATAAAGATCTTAGTCAAGCTGCTGCTATAATTAATCAAACAATTATGTCACAGATATCCTTTAGTCATGTATATAGTTGATAAAGTTAATTAACTAAACCTTTTCAGATTAAAAGAAAAGTCAGAATATAAATTTTAATAATTTTATATCTCTCGGCGTTCAAACCATTTTCTTAATTCAATTTCTTAAATTATATAACTATGATTCTATTATTTTGAAAATCATATATTAATTTCAATTATTATTTTAATTTCAGGTTGTGCAACATCAATTTTTGATTTTATGGGGGAAACAGAAGAAGAAGATGGAGATGATAATAGCGATTGATGTGTTAACAAAATATCATTAAACTATCTCTTTTATTTTAGAATTATAGTATGGGGAATATCTTTTGTGTTGGTATATTTTAATTAGAATTATAGTTATGTTGGTGAATTTTAGTTAATTAGATGTGGTCGGTGAATTGGTGAATTTTCGTTATGGCTATATATATTTTGTAATGGCATAACATATATATTTTGAATTAAGAATCCGAATTATATCCGTATTCGAAAAATATTCGATCCGTATCCGTATTCGTTTAATATCCGATCCGTATCCATATCCGATTAATATCCGATCCGTATCCGTATCCGATTAATATCCGATCCGTATCCTTATCCGAAAAAAAATACAGATACGGATATGGTTTTGGCACTATCCGATCCGTATCCGATCCGTTTGCACCCCTAGTTAACAGCCGAGAGGCCAGCAAGCAGCAAGTAGACCCGAACCAGCATGGCCAGCAGCAGCCAGACACAGCAACCAGAACCGACCAGCAGCCAGCAGCAGCCAGAACCGAACCTTAACTGTGAAGGGAAATATAGCGGTTTTAAAATCAGCATGGGTAAGCATATGCGGTATATCTCTCTAATTGGACCCCCACAAGTGCAAATGATTACAAAACGCCTATTCAAGTCCTCTCTTCTCATGTGTCTATGTCATCTGTCCTTAATCTACCACAAAAAATATTTGGCTGTATTGCCTACATCCATATACAAAAACCATTTCGCACAAAATTAGACCCAAGGGCTGAAAAATGTATTTTCTTAGGCATGGGGGCAAACCAAAAGGGTATAAATGTTACAATCCCGGTACCAGAAAATTCTACACCACCATGGATATTACCTTTCTGAAACATGAGTCATATTTCCAACAAATCCAAGTCCCGATTCAGGAGGGCAGCAGCAATGGTGAACCGGACTTGATCTGGATTTTTTATCAAGTCTAATAGCTGATTCAAGTACAGGTCCAGCAGCTGATTCGGGTGCAGAACCAGCAACCAGTTCGGGTACAGCAGCTGATTCGGAAAAAAAATCCAGCAGCTGATTCGGGATCAGAACCAGCACCAGTTCGGGTACGGCAGCTGATTCGGAAAAAAATCCAGCAGCTGACTTGGGTTCAGACAAAGATGAAGATTCAGCAGGAGATATGGGTCAGCCAGACTCTTCACCAAATGGAATTAGACTCTGGATAGATCTTAATGAGGCAATGCAACAGGATGTTACTGTCCCGAGGTCACAATATGTGGAAGATAACAATGAGGTATGTTCTTCTGAAATCCAGACTAGATATCCTTCACGTGTTAATCGTGGCAAACCACCAAGGAAATACATCTCGGAAGATGGGACGAGTAAAGAAGTAACATATCCTATTGCAAACTATACCTCAACAAAAAAATTGCCACAACCATTAAAAAACTTTGCAGAACAATTGTCCTCTGTTGCCATACCCGAAAAAGTTGAAGATGCAAAAAGGAGTGAAAAATGGACTAGAGCAATGGATACAGAAATGGAGGCTCTGGAAAAAAATTGTACATGGAAAATAGTTAATTTATCACCGGGAAAAAGGACAGTTGGGTGTAAATGGGTGTACACAATTAAGTACAATGCAGAGGGAAAGATCGAAAGATATAAAGCCAAGTTAGTAGCAAAGGGGTATACACAGACGTATGGGGTTGACTTTCAGGAGACTTTTTCACCTGTTGCAAAACTAAATTCGGTTCGAGTTTTATTGTCTCTTGCAGCTAACTTTGACTGGCCATTACATCAATTCGATGTAAAAAATGCATTTCTTCATGGAGACTTAGAAGAAGAAATCTATATGGACCTACCCCTTGGTTACGAAGACATTGGATCAACAAACAAGTGTGCAAGTTGGAGAAAGCTTTGTATGGCTTGAAACAATCGCCATGAGCATGGTTTGGAAGGTTCTGTAGGGCAATGAAAAACTATGGGTATAATCAAGGAGATTCCGATCACACCATGTTCTTTAAAAGGAGTGAAGGTAAAATTGCAATTCTAATTATCTATGTTGATGACATGATTATTACAGGTGATGAGAGTTGAGATTGAAAGGCTTGAAATGAAGCTCTCGAAAGAATTTGAAATGAAAAATCTAGGTCTAAAATATTTCCTAGGGATTGAAGTGTCACGAAATAAAAGGGTATATTTCTTTCTCAAAGGAAGTATGTTCTCGATCTCTTGGCCTAAACCGGAATGATGGATTGTAAACCGGTTAGTACCCCAATGGAACAAAATGTGAAATTTGAAATTTGTCCTGAACAATGCTCCACAAACAAAGAAAGGTACCAGAGGTTAGTCGGTAAGTTAATATACCTGTCACACACCCGACCAGACATAGCATATGCAGTAGGGGTAGTGAGTCAATTTATGCACAACCCGAGTGAAGATCACATGGGGGCTGTCCTAAGAATATTGCGATACCTTAAAGGGACACCTGGTAAAGGAATTGGCTCTTCGGTGGCCACCTGAAGGAAAGAAAGCCCTATTCTTTGCGATCTGCCACCACCCTCGACACGCACTCCCGGACAGGAATTTTTCCTTGAAAAAGAGGATATCTGCACTATCGTCGTGGAAATTATTCCATTCAGGTAGCTTAATTCGTGTAACTCATTTTCCTTTTAACTATTTCAGATTTCCCTTCCAACTATTTAATTTCCCTTCTGACTATTTAAATCGATAAGGCCCATGTATATGCTGCCTCCTCATATTGCT
>JAJGRW010002847.1:0-20208 GCA_025461045.1 Carex parvula
AAACTGTTAGATGTGATCTCTATATGAAAATGTGCTTGGAGACCAAATTTTACATTTTTTGTAACTTTTTTTACTATTTATTAAGTCAGTTTTAAAATTACTGATTTTAATAAACAGTGAAAAAAATTAGAATAGTAAAAAAAACATCGATTTTAAAACTGTCTTAATAAATGGTAAATAAATTCCAAAAAATGTCAAATTTGGTCATATATTGAATGTTGAACGGTTTGGATCGACAGTTTGGACTTTGAATATCGGAAAACCAATTAGTTGCACCACGGCTCCGGAACAAACGTTTCGATATTAGCCGACCTCTATATATATATATATATATAGTGTAGCTAAATTGCTGCTGGCAGCATTTTAGCTGAAGTGCTGCCGGGGCTATATTTCATTATGTGATGTTCAAACAACAAATTCAAGCCGTTAGATGTTCAATCTATATTAAAATCTACTTGGAGACCAAATTTTACATTTTTTTGAATTTTTTTACTATTTATTAAGCTGGTTTGAAAACCGCTATTTTCAATGCTGCAGAAATTTACTGAAAACAGCGGTTTTCAAATCAGCTTAATAAATAGTAAAAAAATTCCAAAAAATGTAAAATTTGGTCTCCAAGTAGATTTTAATATAGATTGAACATCTAACTGTTTGGATTTGTTGTTTGAACATCACATAATGAAATATAGCTCCGGCAGCACTTCAGCCAAAATGCTGCCAGCAGCAATTTAGCCACACTCTATATATATATATATATATATATATATATATTATAAATGGAAAATACAGTATAAAACCTTTTTGAGAGAGAGAAAACATGGATACTCAATATTAAAAGAAGCATGCACTTATTTTCCTGCGCTGAGCACCTACGGAATTGAATATTCTTAAACAAAATTCCACTACCAAACAATATAATAGATATTGGACATATATATCTACTTTGATAAAGCTTCAACTTTTTAAATACAAAAATAACAATTAGGATATATATCATATTAGAAATTAGGTAATGCCTAATCTGAGAGTAAAATTTACGCATAAAAGCGAAAGGAAAAGCAAAGCTAGAACAATATGTATGCATCAATCAATACTCAATATTAATAGTATTAACTTTCCACTTGTTATAGTTATCTTATCTAAACAAGCACTTCACATTATGCATCCATAGACTTTTCCAATTCTATTATATCTAAATCAGCACTTAACATTTTTATTGGACGGTTTTAACTTAATCACTCATAGAAGATAAGTTATTATTTGATTGATGCTTACATGCATGGTACAGTAGTTGCACATATATGTGCTCCAAGTGCGTAGAAAAAGCAACCAAGCATCTAACTAGTGCGCTGTGTGTGTTATGTCCATTAACCAACACTAGCTATATATATATATATATATCTATATCTATATGAGAGGAGCAATTTCAGGTGGCATATATATTTGGACACCCCAATAAGCTAAGAACACCAAATATATAACATATTATTACTGTCGCCGTCAATATAATTATAATAATTATTTTTTCCTCATTTAACCTAAAGGGCTAAAGGTGTGGATTTATTAAGAGTTTGCAAAATTAATATGTTTTTAATTTGTTTTGGAAATAGGCTGTGTATAGTAGCCCAAAAACTATATTAGCTCATATGCAATCTACAAGAAATTTGTACCATCACCACATCATATATATTCAACTGAACCCTTCTAATAAACTTAATATGATTTATATTAAATTAGAATTGAGAATCAAATGCGAATCAATATTCTATTATCTTAATAGATTTCATATCAAATTCGACTCATATTTTATTTTTTAATATTTAAAATAACAAGCACGCATGGCTTGAATGAATATGTAACCATTTTTATTATAAAAATGAAGGCTAATAACTCAACTGTTAATTTAATTAACTCATATGACATAATAAAATATTGTTTTAATAACAAGTTAGGAAAATATATAATGAATTACATTCATAAACATACAAACATATAGAGAGAGAATCTTTATGAAGAAAAGCGAGTATTTTACTTCACGTCTATATTTTTAATTCTGAAGTTCAAAAAGCCGATCTGAACTGTTCAAAATGATTTATGTATTAAAATCTCCTTGGAGACCAAATTTTACAATTTTTTGAATTTTTTACTATTTTTTTAGAATTTTTTAAAATCACTGATTTTTAGAAATTTGTGGACCATAAAAAATCAATGATTTTGAAAAAAAAAAAAAACTAGTAATAAATTTTCAAAAAAATGTAAAATTTGGTCTCCAAGCACAATTTAATATAGAGATTAACTTGAACGGTTCGGATCGACTGCTTGAATTTTGAAATCACAAAATATTAGTGTAAAGTAAGACACTCGCTTTACTTCATGAAGCCCCGTAACCCAACTCATATAAAGTTTCTATCAATATTATTTATTAAATCCATAATACGTTCAAATTCAAATCCTACAAAATTTAATTGCGAATCAATAAAGTTGATCCTCTTTAATTATACACGCGGATCTAAGTAGAGCAAAATACGGTAGCTTTTAATCATGCATGTGGCTCCACAGCATTTTTGTCTCCAAATTCCATCTGTCTGTCCTATTGACTGTACACTATGTATTTTGCTTTGAATTTTTATTAATAGACGAGACGATCGATGTTAAGTAATTTAATTACCATTTTTTAAAATAGGAAATAATGAGAAATTAATCACGAAATTAACTAATTAATTAAGGAATAGAAATATAGAATTGAATGAATGAACTAATTAATTACCTGGACGATGAGGGGAATGGTGGATGCATCAACTCTGTAGAGAAGCTTTCTCCAGCTCTTGTTAGGCCTCGACCAACTCTCCGCCAACTCATCCGCACCCATGCCCGCGAATGCCTCCACCATGACGGCGCCTTGGCCGTTGCAATCCACCTCCAACCTGTCGGTACCGGTACCATTACCTGTGCTGGGGCAAAGGCGACCGGCGAGGGGGTAGTAGTGCACGAGAAGGTCAGAGAGGGAGGCGCGGAGGTGGTCGATCGGGATGGCCTGGCGGAAGACGTAGAGGTACTTGATGGAGAAGCGAAGGAAGCGTTGCTCGTCAAGGTTCGACAGGTAGAGCCTCTGATTCGGCGTGGGGCTGCTGGGGGGCACCAGTATCGGTTCCGTCGGGTAGTGGCAGTCCGGTATTTCTACCGATTTCTTCATCAATTCTAATTCTAGCTATCTAATGAATGGAATATATGGAAGAGGGTGTATCTATATATATTTATTTGTTAGAGATTACAGATCATGATGGAATGAAAAGGTAATTAGTGGAATGGCAAGAAGCAAGAAGAATAAATATTTGGTGGTGGGTATACATAGTAACAGTTGATTACTAGCGAAGTGTAGTTTGCAGGAGGGCAAGAAGAAGATTTCAGAAGATGCCTTGTATATATATACATATACATAATATATATGGCGTGTGCGCGTGTTTCTAAATGTGTTTGTGTGTAAGTGTGTTGGGTGCAACCGTGGAAAATAAAATTATCACAAAGAAGAAATTAATACTGTATTTTTCTTCCAAAAATAGATGAAACCAAACATGTTCTCAAATGAGACCTAGCTAACCAATAGCTAACCAATAGTTTCAGTCCATTAATAAAATCATAAAGAAATTATATACAATATAATTAAATTATTATCTTTATATTAATTGTTATTGTTCATATGGTTTTTTAATAGTATTAATAATATTATAATATTATTTTGTTATTATTAAGGTTTATTTGTATTAATATTGCTTATTCTAATTGATATTATAAAACTTTTAATTATTTATTTTTATAAATTTATATGTCGTCGTTGCAAAACATAAAATTAATTGATATTTAGAAAATACACTCAGTTTTTGAGGCTTCACATATCTTTTCTAATTTACTTCGAGAAGGCTAATTTCCTGAAACTTTTGTAGATCACATTGCAAGCTTTCCGAATCAAGATCATATGCTAAAATCTCTTTTCCAATAATTTGATTTTTCATTTTGTAAAGATAAAAAAAGTGCGAGGGACCTAGAAAGTGGCGTGTGCTGACTGGTCCACCAGAGAGGGACACCGTACACTTAAGTCACTAATACAATTCATCAATTAGTTTAATACTCATGGCCTCAACAATTAAATTAAGATGTGAGAGAGTTTGGAGATGTATATGAAAACTAAACTCTTCCTATACATGACATGAGCAGTCACCAGAATTCACTGAACAGTTCCCTGAAATTCCCAAATTCACTGAACAGTTCCCTGAAATCCCTGAAAAATATGCCCAAGGGCTTTTCATCAAAAAAAAAAAAAGTCACCTGAGAAAAATAAATCTGCTACAATCCCGAATTCACTGAACAGTTCCTGAAATTCCTACAATTTCGAATCTAGCATTAATTTTTTCGAGAACGTATCTCAAAACAACTAATTTTTTCTAACACTTATCTTCGAAACAGTTCATCGGCTGAATTCGAATTACAGGAATTTCAGAATCACTATTTCACTGGTCTTGGATTACAACAGATGCGGATCTGTCAGTAGAGTTGCTGCGTTTTTCCAACTTCCTCAATGAATGCTGACGTGGACGACAACAAATTAAGGAAGATTGATTGATTGCATCTCTGTGTATGCATATCTGTGAACCACCCTTTGTGCTCCTAATCATAGTGACAAACGAATAGTTCGATTTCGGTCCGGCGGGGTTAAAATTTTGTGATTCGGGTATAATTTGGAAATGATTCGGTACAACAAGGAAGCAAAAAAAAAACTCAAAAAAAACCCAAAAAAATAATTTGTGATTCGCATTTTATTCGCAAATAAAACATATTATACGTTTTTTGAGTTTTATTCGGAGTTCAGTTCGAAAATGTCAAAAAATAAATAAATAAAATGTAAATTATTCGCGAATTAATCGCGTATATTTGCTACTATGCTTGCAATATATAATTCCACTCAAATAAAATAAAAGAAACCTATTTAGTCGTATCATTGTCACTTCAATTGTCATATATATATAATTAAGATATTTATCTTGTGTGTGAAAAAGTCAAGTTAAAGCGAACTAGATAAATTAATTTAAATATTAGTGTTTGGTAATAATAAAATAAATAAACGGAATGATTTGAAATAAAAATTAAATTGTTCTTGCATACTATGTTCGTAATTAAAAGAAAAAATTATAATTTAGTAATTTAACTTTATTTATCTATGAAATGCATTGAGTTTATTTTACATTAAACATCTTAAACACTCTCATTTGATGCATTCGAGCACTTAAGTCGCTACTAAGATGAGCACTTAATAGGAAATCTTTACATCACCCCCGGTACCGTAATAGGAAATCTTTACAATTACTTGATCTGGACCGTTCTTTTTAACTTGCACGAATCTCAAAGCCCAATAATATTGCCCCCTCTGTCAGCTCGAATCCCAAACCGGCTAAGAGTTAATCTCAAACCGTAAAATGAAGGGAATCTTTTACGGTACCGGAGAGGATATGAATCCGAGAATGCCTCTGGTTATGTTGGCGGAGAGTTTTTTTTTAAGAGTCAGTTTTGTTTTTGCCACTACTTCGAACTATTATTTTTTGTTTGAATATATTTGAGTTAGTAAAAAAGAACTATTTTTTATTTGTCTTTTGTAAATTAGCACAATATTCTACTAACTTAATCAAAAATTAAATTAGCTCACTATCTCAAATTTAAATTAGCTCACTATTTTCAGTTTCTCAATAACCCAAGCATTCATTTAAATGCACCCGAATAGGAGATGGTTTCTTTAATTTGAGGATATTTCCTTTCTTCTTTCTTTTTTTTAAACTGTGATTGTAATCACATCTATTCAATAAAATTCATTTGTCAAAAAACACGCAACTTTTGAAGAATGAGTTATCTGGCATGTCGCTCAAATTCATTTTTATTGTTTTAGCGAGTCAGTTTTGTCTTATCAGGTTATTATACTCATTGAATTTTAACTTCTATTTTAAATTTTTTTTTTTGGTAAAAAGGCTGAAACAGCCCTGTTTCATTAAGAGAATAACGAAACATAGGTTTAATTACAAAACGGCATATGCCAGTAAAAGAGAAGGAGACTTCTCTTTTCTACTACCAATACCTATACGAGTCCGAATCTGCTGCGATTCCGAGATGGATCGCAGGATCCTAAAATTCCGAAATGAACGGTTCAAATTTTTCCGTGCGCGGATCACGAAAACGTTCTTGAAAAAGTAAATTTTCATGCACGTATCTCGAGGAAGACCAACAGTTGAGATGAGATCGCAGGGTCCAGTGATTCCCCGAGAATCACAGCAGATTTATTTTCATACCTATACCCCCTACTGTTGTAACACTTAGCACCTTTGCAACAGCATAAAGCCCTCAAAAGGTCTAAAAAAAAAAAACAGTAGAAACTGTTCATCATTATATGTAAAGCGAAGATAACTAAAAATCTAATGCTCCAGTTCAGAATCTTCCTGCTGGAAGGATTCACTGTCCTCTGCCCCTGGCCAGATCACTCTTAATGGAATTGCCTCCATAACCTCTTCATCTGGGATCCACTTAAAAGCTTCCTGCCTCACACCTTGTTTGATTCTCTTACTACCTGTCCAATACAAGATTAGAGATATAATCAGATAGATAATACTCCGAGCAGTTTTTGGTTGGACAGTTTGAAAACAGACTTCATCTTTATGTTTCCAGATTGACCAACAAGTAGCACTCAGTACCAATAAGAAGGTTGTTTTTTCTACTTTGGGTAGAGATTGAGCAAATGTGACGACTGCTTTCATGTTAGTCCATTGTGTATATGGTAATTGAGATTTTCCAAGCCAGCACCATACTTGAGTAATTAAAGGGCATTTCAGGAAAAGGTGAGTGACAGATTCATTCCTAGAACAAAAAATACATGTAATATCTCATTTCCAACATTTTTTCCTCAAGTTGACTTTGGTCAATATTTTATTATGAATAGTAAGCCACATGAATATTTTGATTTTTGGGGGTAAAGGTAAATCCCACCACATTAAGGGATCTACCACTAATATTCCTTTATAGTTGAGTATGTGATAAAGAGATTTAACACTTAAACTCCTTGAATTTTTCCATCTCCAAGCAAGTTTGTCATCATAGTGTGTGAAAGACATATGACTAAGAATAGTCAATAGTTGGTTCCACTCCTGAAGAGATACACCTGTAAGTACTTCATGGAAGATAGACCTTGTGAATTAATAACTGAGGAGAATGTGATTGATTTATTGATACAATTAGCATAGAGTTGAGGAAATCTAGAAGACAATGCACAATTTTCATTACTTTTATTTTAAATTGAATCAGTATTTTAATTTAATTAAAATTACACACAAATTATGAACTTATTCATAACTGATAACTCCAGTGAACCTTGAATATACTCAATTGAATCAGTATTTTAATTTTGAATTTAAATTCAAAACTGGATAAATTGGTCCAAGTTAGAGAAAAATAAAATAAAATTCGGTAACTAAACCACACTTCATATAGGAGAGACTCTGAGATTGAAATAAAATTAAATTAAATTTGAGTGTCCAGAAAAGAAAAGGAAATTAAATTAAATGATTTAAAAAATATTTATCCGAGACTGAAATAAAAATCTAGATGTGCTTCATTGCAGTGTCAATAATATTGAATTATTATATTAATAAAGAGTAAGGATCTGTTCTCGTTTGTCACATAATTACATAGGATGAGATTTGACAGAGATGGAAAACTAATTTTGAAAAAGTGGGAACCCATGAGTACGGGTACGTACGGGATTGATTACGGGAATATGCTGAAATGAGTGTTCAGTTGTACCATAGAATTAGTTGCGGGAAATCTTGATTTATTTTAAAAATATATATTTTATGTTTACATTGATGAGAAAAAATAATTGGTTATCAAAGAAGACAATAAAAAAATTAGTTAACTTAATTTTACACGAGAGTACAAAAAAAATCTAAAAATATTAAAAAAGAATTAAATCCAATTATATTAATTTCTAATTAATTTCAAATAAAGTAACAATCTTATAGATTATCATCTTGATTTTCTGAAATTAAATTTGATTATATTTTATTTAATTATCATTGAACAAGTTAAGAAATTGAATCTTTACTGTAATTAAATTACAATTGAATTTGTAACTACAAATTTATATTTAATGAAGCTGGAAAAAAGACAGATGTTTCTAATATAATCTTCAAATCTGATTTGTTATTACTAGATTAATTAATTAGATTTATGAATTATTTTTGAAAAATAAGAATAAAATCACTGGTAATTAATGAAAGAATATAGGTTTTATGCAAGAGCAAATTTCAAAAAAATTAACTCAAAGAAACCTACATAGATCTATTTATTTGACTAACTATGAACCTAATTTAGCAATTTAACTTGTTTAAACTTTATACCTCAAATCTTAGTCACTAAACCAAGAAGTAGGGACTTGAATGTATGGTTGATGCCTCCAATAAGAAAGCCTCCACTAGTATCCACCAAGGATTCAAGAAGAGAATCCAAGTTTTCCTTGCTAGAGATACTACTTAAATTCAATTCCTTAAATCAATGACTCTACTTTTTTTTCAAGCTAACTATTAGATGAGATTGGTAGAGCTTTTTTCTCAACACATTATAGGATGGAAGAAAGAGATGGTGGCTGCCTCAATTGAGTTAGAGGGGGTGGTTTTATACTCAAAAGTTAGGGTTATCTTTATGAGTTGTATTTTTGGGCCAATGGGCCGATATACAAATTTATGGACTTAACTCATATGCCAAATGGTTCCAACATTGGTCTATTTACTCTCTTCTATTTATTTATCAATTCTCACGTTATGTTGAGATACAAATTTATATGTCATGTCTCACATGCACATAAATTTATTTAGATTTAAGGTTGTTATCTCCATGAAATTTATTTTATAATCATCTAATGATACTAAAATAAATTTCTCCAATTAAATCTCTTTTGGTGTGACCCAGTAGGATCTATATCACGTTGGGAATAGAATTTAAACTACTTTTAATTTCATAAATCATAAGTGGTATCTAGCAATATACATTATGATTACTCAAATGACACAGATGATATGTCCACTACAATACCATGATCCTAAAGCAATATTTTTCTTACCTGTGTCAATTCACGTGTCTCATGACATCATGAATAAATTCAAGGTAGGAGAGTGTCATTCTTATAAATTTATTCTTTTCTTGATTCCAAGTAATCAGTAAATAACAATCCACATATGGATCATAATTGCATGCATACTTTATTACTATATCAAGGGGCCCACATATATCATCACTCACATATATAAATATGAGGGACACTGATATTCTTAATAAATGTCTTTTTCTCCGCATAAAAAATATATATTGAGATATTATCTGTATAGCTGCCAGTTACGGTCAGCGTTGGACAACACCTACAGATACATAGATCTCATGTAGGAAAAATAATCATCTCATACCAAAGAATTCAAAACACAAATGAAACATTAATTACACAAACATAATTCATATTATATTTTATTTTGGGTCATGTCCAATCTCCTGATCTCCATCAGGTATTTATGTGATTAAATTGATAACTTCTTACCACATGATCCGTAGAACATGATCATCGTTTAACCCATATACTAATCTTGTATTGATAAATAGTGTTCATTTCTAATTATCAAGATTAGAAACATTTAGAGTATTTTTTACTATAGAGTTCCACAGTTCAGGTCCTTAACTTGAACAATCAATAATAATTAAACACTCAAGGAACAAAATAATTCTTTAATTTCATGAACAAAATACATAATACAACTAAAAATAATTGACTTCAAAATCATAACACTAACAATTAATTAGTAATTGAGCTTCATTGTAAATAAAACAAATCTAGGATTATCGGCAAATAAATTTTTAAGATCTTCAGTGAAAAATTGTCACTAAATAAAAAAAACCGAATAATATTATTAATTATTATAGTGAAAAAACTGAAAGTCTAACAAAACTAAGACAAAAAATATAAAGAAAAATTAATCTGGATTCGGACCTTGCTTAGTTTACATCTAAATCTCTACGTGATTTTTAAACTTTTGAATTAATTTAGTATAAAGTCAAGTGATCAAAAATGAAAGATTTATAAATTAATTTTAATTTATTTATTTATTGAACGCCTTTTGATCACTTGACTCTATACAAAACTAATTTAAAATTTGAAAATTTTCACATGTAGACATCACTCGTAAGGTAGAAGGAGTGCAACGGTTTGAATTTGTCGTTTAAAACCAATCCAACAGATTTTAGAGTTGAGTTCAAAAAAAATTTGGTTAACTTAGAAACACTCTAGTACTACTCATAACATTTCATGTGTGTGTGAAGTACATGTGGAGAGAGAAGAGAGCATAAAAAATACAAATCCACGTGGAGCGATAGAGATAGAAGAGAGGATAGAGAGAATTTTGGAAACAAATTTATTCACTTCTATCTAATGTTAGTTTTCTCTTGCTTTTGATATGCTGGAGACGCTTTTGGAAAGAGAAAATGATAATCCATTGAAAAAATTTGACATTCCGAACGGGAAAAAAATAAGAAAACCCAAAACCTTATCCTTATCCTGCCGAACAAACCTGAGGTTATCTTCCAAAAAAATTTAATTTCATACTTCATAGTTCATATAGGGAGAGAATCTGGTATATAAATTTTAGATAACTAGTTGCCTCATCTCCTTTTAGTTTATAGTAATAATATATAAATTTAAATTCTGAATAACATATTCAAATGATCAGATCTTAATCTTCTTCTTGAGTAATGCTCTTTGGGAAGAAAAGAAAAAAAGAAGATCAAAGGTTCAAATTCACTCTACAAATTCAGCGTTGAAAATATTAATTTCAAAGAAAGGTTACAAAATTGCGACAAAAAAATCTTAGTAACGAAATTCTCTGATCGGGCCTTTTACAAATTAATTGATAAAACCAGTTAAATTCGACTCACTAATCCAACTTAAATCAGCCAATCAAGCGTCACTTCCAGCGAATCCAATCGTACAATCTTTTACCCTCTGATTTATTGATACGTAACTAATTAATTTTCTCAATTGATATAACCAGTTCTATATCCATAAGTTTCTATGCAAAGTATTAAAAAAAACCTAGGTTTGGGCTGCGGCCCCCTCCCCCTACAACACCGTTCAACTTCGTCATTTCTACTTCTTGTAGACTTCATTTTCGACACATCATTCCTTCTCTCTCAGAACTACCTCCTCGAGCTAAGAAGAGAATAAATGAGAGAGGAGGAACCGGAGCTGAGAATGTGGTATCGTTAGAGCTCGGAGCGTAGAGTTCCCATATCTATTAGAGCGCGATAGTGAGTAGATTCGGTCATCGTTAGAGCACGTTGGCGGTCGAAAAAGCGGATCCGATCGTAAAGTGAGATGGAGATTAAGGTATTATGGTGATTAAGAGTATATAAGTAGAATTAGATGATTAAAGTATTTTAGAAAATTTCATAAGAATAAAAGAGTAAATCTAGAAATTACAGTCATTTGACCAATTATAAATACATTTTTTTTTATCAATAAATTGTTAGTAGTAATTTAAAACCACTAACTTTGAAAAAAAAAAAATTATATGCAAAGCACGTACCTAAAATTACCTATTAAGTTTTGATGTAGTATTTCTCTTTTCTTAAATAAATATAAAAATTAATATGTATTAAAGACCGTATTCATTATTATCAATTTTTATTAAGAGTAGAGTTAAAATGTCCTATTATTTCTTGTCAAAAATTAAATTAATTCTTATAAAAGAAATGCCCTATTAATTTTGTGCCTTAATTATATTCCACATTCTTATCTCTGTTTTCGAAATCCAAATAGTTGATTCAAATCGCTCAATATGATATTCATATTATAATGTGATTGGAGACAAAATTTTATTTTTTTAGAACTTTTTACTAACTTTAGATAGATACAAAATCACTATTTTTCAGAAGATTTTGAACCATCCTAAAACAATGATTTTGTATTCAGGGGCAGAGCAGGGGTCAAACACACATTGGAGACCGATCATATAAAATTTTCATGCTAAAAATCAAAGTCAATTTACAGTATCCATGACATCTTACTCTAAATTATATAAAAATCATACATTAATACAAAATTATTTTTAAAAAAATGGAGTCAATTGACCCCATTCATTGAACTTAGATCTACCACTATTTGTACCTATCTTAAAAGTTAGTAAAAATTTTCTGAAAAATATAATATTTGATCTCAAATCACGAGTATGGCTAACGTGCTTCCTCTAGCATTTCGGCGAGGTGTTTCCGGAGGCATATCTTAGTGTTTGATGTTCAAACAACAAATTCAAACTATTAGATGTTCAATCTATATTAAAATGTACTTGGAGACCAAATTTTACATTTTTTGGAATTTTTTTACTATTTATTAAACCACTTTGAAAATTGCTGATAATATGGTCTGCACAGTTTTTACTGTTCACCCGGATCAGCAATTTTCAAAGTGGCTTAATAAATAGTAAAAAAATTCCAAAAAATGTAAAATTTGATCTCCAAGTACATTTTAATATAGATTGAACATCTAACGGTTTGAATTTGTTGTTTGAACATCAAACACTAAGATATGCTCCCGGAAGCACCTAGCCGAAATGCTAAAGGTAGCACGTTAGCCATACTCCTCAAATCACATTTTAATATGGAAATTATGTTGAGCAGTTTTAATCGACTAGTTGAGCTTTGAAAACAAAGATAAAAATGTGGTGGCTTGATTGGAATAAAAAACAATAAGACACTTTAACACTACTCTTTTATTAATTATCAAATTAATATTTCAGATTTCATATATGAAAAATCAACAATAATAATAAAATAACAACACAAAAAAATTAAGAGAAATACATTAATAAGACTTTTAATTGAAAGAAATAAGAATGCGTCCGAAGCACCGGGTCAAATTCAAAAAAAGTGCTGATTGCCATTTCATATATTCCGATTGGCAAAATAATCTCTTCAATTGCATTTACTAAGAAAGCTACACCTCATTATTTATACAACTAAATTTTTTAATCAATTTATTGTGGAGAGAACAAAGAAGAGTAGAATTAGGTTGTTCTTAAGTTTATCAAGTTTCTTTGTGAACTCAACTCTAAAATCTATCGGATTGGCTTCAAACAACGAATTTAAACCGTTGAAATCCATTTACCTAACGAGTGATGCGTCTACATACGGAAATTTTAAAACTTTCAGATTAATTTAGTATAAAGTCAAGCAGTCAAAATTAGAAGATTTATAAATTAATTTTAATACATTTATTTTTTGAACGTTTTTTCACCACATGACTCAATACAAAATTAATTTTAAAATTTAAAATGTTGCATGTAGACACATTACTCGCAAAATAGATGGATTTCAACAATTTGGATTCATCGTTTGAAATCAATTCAATAGATTTTAGAATTGAGTTCACAAAGAAACTTGATGAACTTAAAAACACCCTAGTTCTACTCAACAAAGAGGAATTTTATTATTGAGTTGAATAATGGCTCAAAGCCTACAAATTTATATGAAAGCAAAACAATTTATAGAAGGGAACATAATAATCTCCTCTATAATGGAGAAAATCAATACAAAATCGAGATAGAACCTAAATATTTCATAATATTTTTTACTATCTCCCTCCTAAGCACAACTTTGAAGTTAGTTTTAGACATTCTATAATTTTGTTTCCTCTCGCTCTTTCTTTTCTCTCATTTAACTTTTCATCTTTGATTTGTATAAGCTTACATTTAAAATTAAAGTTAACAGGTACTATATATCGAGAGCAGCTTGGGTCCGATGCCCATCGGACCCAAAGTGGGTTCGATGAGCTCGATGACAGTCCGATCAGCTTTAAGATTCACGCCAGAACTTTCATGTCTGCTTTAATTTACGTGTGCATGAATCTTGATGCAGATCGGACGGTCATAGAGCCCATCGAACCCACTTTGGATCCGATGGGCATCGAACCCAAGCTGCTCTCCTATATATCACCTGTATTTTCAGAGAGACGAGTACATCAACAGTTGATTGGCTTAAATTTAGCAATCTTGATGCGTGATCAAATTAAATAAATAGTAAATTTTATATATCAAATATGCATCATCAAATTTATTGGGGTCATAGACCATGATTTTATATTTTTTTTTATGCATTTTCTCATTGCAATTTGTGTTTCTTATTTTCATCATATGGTACGGATTGATAGATGCCTTAGTCGATCATAGATGGTGATGATTGATATTGCGACTCAATTATTGTGGAGTAGCTTTTGTTCCTATTGGAATGTTTTGGCACATTATTCTAAACCAGCAATCATGTATGAAAACGCACCCCCCCACCCAAAAAAAAATATTCCAAGTGGAGATCTATTAAAGATCAAACATGGCCAAACACAATTTTCAAACTTCAACTATTCCGTCATAACCACAGACTAAAAAAGGGGTACTAAAGGTACCAAATTATTTATTATACCTGTCCTACTACATTTGATTGATCTTTCCCTCTTTTACCAAGTGCCACTGCATTTACCTTTTTCTCTATCAAATTTTCAAATTGTATCTGCTTGAATTTCTTTTTTATAACATTTTATAATGTAAATGATTCATGCCCAATGTACCGATTAATCTTTCTTTTGCAGAAATTAAGAGAAGCTCCAGAAATCTTTAATACGTAAAAGAGCAATTCTTCATTTTTCTTAATTGTTTTACAGCAATAAAAGAGCAACTAATTCTTCCTTTTGAGTGACATTTAATTTTCTTATTTTGTTGGGGATCCCTTTTTCCTTTTTCATGGTGAATTGGTGTGGGGAGATGCAACGGCAACCTCACTACCTCAGTACCATTAGGGAGTTGGCTACGGTGCTATGTATAGCATACAGGGCCTCCGTGCTACTGCTCAATATTTGAGTTTTCAAAATTATAACGGTCGATCCGAACCGTTCAACATGATCTTCATATGAATATATACTTGCAAACCAAATCCTACATTTTTTTAGAATTTTTTTACTATTTTTTTAGATAGATAGAAAAACACTTGATCTGACTGGTACAGATTTTTCAGATCAAGTGGTTTTCTACCTATCTAAAAAAATAGTAAAAAAATTCTAAAAAATGTGAAATTTGATTTGCAAGTACATATTCATATGGAGATCATGTTGAACGGTTCGGATCGACTGTTAGAATTTTGAAAATTCAAATATTGAACCGTAGCACGGAGACCCTCTATGCTATGCATAGCATATTAGCCATTTCCGTACCATTAGTACCTCTGCATATATTTGAATGTTTAAGGAAACAATTGCAACCTGGCAGCCCCTTCCAAGGATTTTTCAAAAAAGAATTAATGTTTAAGGAAACAAATTGCACTTAAAAAAAGAGAAGGTATCATGTTTGACCGTTGAAAAGCTTAATTTAAAAAATAAATGAAAAGATGCTCAAAATATGTATCATATCATATTCTGTGGGAATTGAGGAACAATGGATGGTTTGCATAGGAGAATAAATGTATGGTTTTTAATTGAATATGCACACTTTATTCTGCACCACTTATTATAAAATGAAAGATTTCCTGCCGCAATTGGATGGCACAATATTTTCTTCTTTTTTGACTTGTCATCTCATATACTATATATGTATAGTATCACAATGAATGCACTTACAACCAGCAAATTGTCTTCTAGACACTCTTCGGTACTCCTAATGTAATAATTAAGAAAAGTGCTACATTGAAGGCATCTATTCTAATTATGAGATCTAAGAGAATTATTTTCTCTAAATACCGATTTTATTCTTCTACTTTTCTCTCTAACCCAATTAATACAAGAAGTAAAGGAACATTTCCTCTGACCAAATAAAGAAAAGTTCCTTCTGATCCACTTTTCTCTCTAACCCAAATATAAAGAAAGTTTCCCGTGGTAAAACCGCCAAAGATTGATGGTGATAAAAATACTAGTGCTGAGAATGTGCTACTAAAGTTTTTTTTTAGATAGACACCCTGTAGGTGTTACTGCTCTGCCTACGGGCTTTCACTCAAATAAAAAAAAAAGTGTTGTTGCTCAAATTTTTTTTTTTTTATCGCCATAGATATATTTCATTGAATGAGTAACATAATCAATTACTTCCTATCAAGAGAAAAATCAGTTCCTACCAAACCAGAAACAACTGAAAATAATGTAGCCTCTGCACCAGTCAGTACCAGAGTGCCTAAAAACCTCCTATATTACATAGCGAAATGAGAAAAATTAAAATAGACATGCCCTAAAAAAGTTCCATAATGCAGTAAAGGAAAAAAAAACCAAGTTGTGTGTGCTTTGTTGTTGTTGTGTACTTGGCTATTCTATTGGTCGTCTCTTATATATTTTACACCGATAGAAGTGGTAAATGGGTCAATATTATTTCGGTATATGTTGATGAAACAAAAAGGATATATTGGTAGTATTTTTCTCTAAAGCAGGTGTAATTATAAAGACTTGAGAAGTATTATATCTAAAAAAATAATATTGAAGAAGAAATATAATGAATATTATGTATGAGAAAAGATAATTCACATGGTTATAAGGCTACTTCCAAGATAATTCACAATTCACTGGATATAAATGATAATTGTTCAAACATGTGTCATTCTCAGTAATTACGCAAAGAGATAGAGATTCTTATAAGCAACAGAGCGCGCACTAAATTCTCTAATACAAAACCAGAGAGAATTCCAAACAAGCTTGAAGGGATGTTTAGAGAATTTGAAGGGACAAAAAGAGAAATAACAGAGGTGCAATTTGATTGTTTTTTGTTTCCGTCTAATTTCATCCACAATTTCAATCACAAATCCGCCCATCAACACGTTAGCTAGATTTACTCATTTAATTATTTCCTTTTATGTTAAGTGTGCAGGTATTAATGATTCTTAGACATATATAGAATTATAAAAAAATGAGAGTACTAAAGATTTAAAAAAACAAGGGTAAATTAGGTATTAGAGTGAAAAAAATCCTCTTAGCTTTCAAAATTAGAATAAATGCCCTCAGTATAGCACTTCCCAATAATTAATGAATTGCCTCAGCAAGAAATGAAAATTGTACCAAGCAAAATGTTCCGAAATTTATGCAAGAACAATTTGACCAACTTTTTAAGATGGAATCCAATTTAATTTGTGAATGCATTATGTAAGCATATGCACCCGAAATTTTTATTAATATCCAAAATAATTAAACAATTTTACAATCTATACCCTGACACAGAAGAATTCGAAAAATACTCAAACTGGAAACAAAGTTTCTGGTTTTAAACCTCCAAATCAGAAACAAAGTTTCCGGTTCTACGTTTTTTTTTATTAAAAAAACAGAAAATCCTGGAAATATGTTCCATTTGTATGTTTTTTTTAACAGAAAATGTTATAATTTTATTTATTTTTTGTATTGAAATATTAGAAATATTTTATATATTTCTTTGAAAATAGATGGAATATTATAATTTGATTTATTAGAAGACCGCAACAAATAACCCGGATTAATATTTTTCAAGTCGGATTTTTCGCGGCTGTAAGAAAAATTAAAATATTTAATTGTGTGTATTGGAAAAAAATAAAAATATTTTGAATCTGAGTTATTAATCCCGGTTCAAAAGTCACTTCTATTTTTGAAAAAAATAAAACTTTAAGTTATTTAAATATTATTTATCAGAAAAAAAATTGTGTCAGAAAGTCATTATTACATTTTTTTGTTTTTTCAAAAATATAAGAATTCAAATATTTTCTATATTTGTCTAGAAGTGACTTTTGAACCGAGATCGATAATTTAGATTCAAAATATTTTTATTTTTTTTCAATAACACACAAAGAAATATTTTAATTTTTCTTACAGCCGTGAAAAATCCAACCTGAAAAATGTTGATCCGGATTATTTGTCGCAGTCTTTCTAATAAATTAAATTATATAGTATTCCATCTATTTTCAAAGAAATATATAAAATATTTCTAATATTTCAATACAAAAATAAATAAATTATAACATTTTCTATTTTTTTTTAAATACAACTGGGAACATAGTTTCCGGATTTTCTATTTTTTAATAAAAAAAAATAGAACCGGAGATTAAATTTCCGGTTTCAGGCTCTGAAACTGGAAATTTAATCTCCGGTTCTAGAAATCGGAAATTTAATCTCCAGTTTTGGAGAGGCTGGGATCGGGAACTTTGTTTCCGGTTTGGGCATCTTTCGAATTCTTCTGCGTCAGAGTGTAAATTGTAAAATTGTTTAATTATTTTGGATATTAATAAAAATTTCGGCATATGCACAGATAGGATCTTCACATAAATTAGTAGTGCAGAAGTATGACGGAAAGAGGAGAGACATTTTAGTTGAATCTAACAACTAATGTGGTGAGCAAAAATAAAGGGAATTCTTCTCTCAAAAAAATAAAAAAGGAATTAATTCTCTCTATTGACTCCAGCATTTGCAATTCCTCAAACAGTTAGTTATCCATCATTGGCCGTTCGGACTTGTTGATGGGTGCCAGTCCAATACCGCAAAATCATGCGCAAATTCATGATCTGTGATGCATCAGATGACCATCAATCCAATCTGATGCACATAGATGCGTTTTCGGTTATTATTACTTCTATTGAATGCTAATAATGGCTAAGTATATCTTTAATTTGTGGTTTTGCCCCTGAAAAAAATCTTCAAGAACCAATAAACTATTGCAATATTGAAAGAAAAATAAATAGATGAACATGAAATCAATACACATGCATGAGCACTTGAGAGTAGGTCCGATGGGCATCGGACCTACTCTGGTTTGATGGGTTTAATCACCGTTGATTGGCTTTATGATTCGTGCAGAATGCTTTAAAATTCGTGCATGTTTGTTTCAATGTTCATGCGCACAAATCTTAAATTAGATCGGACGGTCATCGTACTCGTTAAACCTAAAAGTAGATCCGATGGGCATCGGACCTACTCCGTTCTCATGCATGAGATCTTGCTGGTGATTTACTTTCTATTTTCAGTAGACCATTATCCATCTTCGGACTCCTCAAATAAATGAGGTTCATGTATGGTTGTAAATCCAACCAACTAAGGACCCGATAGTGTAATGTAAAATCATATTCGGATAGCACTACTTTATTTAGTGATATACTCGCGCGTACTAAATAAATGCCAAAAATTTCAAATGAAACTATCACTTGAGCGAATACATATATGCAGGGGCGAAGTCAGACTTTTCAGACTATGGGGATCAAATGTGAATGGAGGTTAAGCATATAAAATTTTCCTACTACGAATGAGGATCAATTTCACACTATCCATAATATTTTACTTTAAATTATATTAAAATAAGGTATAAATAAAAAAAATTCAAAATGAATGGGGTCAATTGACCCCCATTCAATAGAATTCAGATCCAGTGCAGTAACCCAATTTTTGAGTTTGATCCAAACCGTCCAAGGTGCTCTAACACGAATCTTAAAGAACCTGGAGCCCACAAATAATACTGGCCCCTGCGCTACCACCGAATAGGCACCGTACACGTCTAAACTCAAAAATTGGGTTACTTTAGGGGATCCGGACTCCATTCAATATACGTAGATTCGCCTCTGCATATATGAAACTAATTATTGACTATTAAAAAATTATGTATAGATTCAATAACAACAACAACAACAAAGTCTTTAGTCCCAACCGGAGTTCGTGACAGTTTCATTTCCATAAAAAAACTATATTTTACGTTAGCTCGCCACGTCTATCACAACTCTTCTCATTTTTCTAGTTTGGAACAAAATTACGTATGGATTTGAAATGAATAATTCTAAGAAAATAATAAAAAAATCATTTTAAAATGATAAAGTAAAAATTATAAACCGCTAATTTTGTAATGATGCTACATATATTATTTGAATATTCATAATAAAACATAAGAGTACTTCAACAACAACAAAAAATATAATTTGACATCCAACCTTTGTGGATATTAAATAGTTAGGTGGCTTGACCTCCAACCTCTATTATATATATATATAGAGATATGCTATCATGTTTGGGAAGTAAAGATGGTGTTTTACTTCCCACTCATATCTATTTTCAAAGTTCAAAACAGTTGATTCAAACATTCTAACATAATCTTCATATTAAAATGTGCTTGGATAACCAAT